>CAEGAE010049258.1:0-66741 GCA_903067095.1 Girardinus metallicus
ATTCTCATTGTTTATGATCAGACAGAGACCAACAGGCTGGCTTTTGAGTTCATAAACCTCATCCTAAAACAGAGACAATGTGACACATTCAAACTGAATCCAAAGCAAAAAAAAAAGTTCTAATCAAAATTTCAATACTATTCTGAGTTTATAAACCTTTTTATAATATGCAGGTACATCATGAAAAAGCTAAATATTGGAAGCTAACGACATCACACACAAATCCACTCATGAACAGTTTTGTGGGCCTCTAAAGCCTCGTTCCCATTCAACAGCAAAGCATGCAATGGTGAGGTTTAGTACGATATTTTATGGTGTGGTATATTCAGGAGATAATTTCAATTAGGGACGCACAATATATCAACATTAACATCAATATCGCCTGCTTAAAACAAAGGAAATGACAAGGATTGTGCTATAAGTTTAACTTTTCTAAATTGCCAAATTAAATGAACTTCTTGGTGATATTCTAATTCACTTAGAAGTACCTGCGTATTGCGAAAGCAATATTTCCAGTCAGAATTTTTGTAGCAAGCTACATTAGTCTATTTTCTTAAGATATTGAGAAATAAAGCTTGTTTTCTTGTAGCAACTATTTAACATTATAGTAAACATTAAGTTAATATAAGAAGTTAATATATTAATTTCAACTAAGAGATCATGTCAGAAATGCGTCCAGTTTGTTCAAGTTGTAAAGCATCCCTTATAGACCAATTTATTACACCACCAGATCATCCCTGAATGTTGTGACAGGAACAGCTGAAATGAACTAAATGCAAAACTGCATACATTTGCCATAATTTTATCAAAAAGTTTGGTGTGAGGATTTAAGTTTCTGAATATGTACCCTGGTTAACTTAGTCTTCGTGTGGTTGTGTCTAGCCCTCGTCTCCAGCTGTCACTTTTTCCCTGATTATCCCGTGTATTTAACCTCACCTTTCTCGTCTGATCCCTGCTGGATCCTCGTCTCAGTTTGTCTTGGTACCTGGCATCTCATTGTATTGTTACTAGCTTGACTCACCTGCCTTTCTGCTTTGACTTTCTGTTGTTCCCCAAGTGATAAAACCTTTTTTTATTTTGTTCTGAGTAATTTTTGATTTTCCAAATGATCAAAATTGAAAAGTGATGTACAAGCAACTTTAATATACTTTTTAAAACTGAGTAATCCTATGTAGTAAATGGGACTTTCACACATAAGTGTAACAATATTTTAAAATAAATTATTCTTGGGCCAAACAAAACAAATGCATGCAAGTCTATTATGTTTAATAAATCCAGGGTAAAACTAGCCTGCCGCCACTTGGGAAGGAGGAAGAAGTCTTTACTTAGTTATTAGTAATATATCTTGTGGTGTTTGCTGCCCCCACATGGTAAATACTGTGCAACAGGAAACGGGAGGCAGAAATTTTAACGTGTAAATAAAGTAACAAATGATAAGTTTACAAAAAAAAAAAAAAAAACGAGCGTCTTAATAAAAGCCAAACTGTTTAGTCCATAATAAGCACATTCATAACTGAACTGCACATTTTCAATGGAGTTCCATGAAATAAATTTACTTCCATCATAACATTATTACAGGCTATTATTTCCTTTGAGAGTCTCATGCCTCTATCTCCACCTGGCCACTTTGCACCTGTCACCTGAACTCATGACTGGAAGGTTTTCTTTTGACTAACTTTCACTTTAACTTCTTCTTAGGACGTCTCTTACGTCCACATTTCTTAGACATGCCACCTTATTATGCTACTTATTATTTAAGTAAAGTGTACTTTACTTCCGACTTTAGTGTTTGAGTTTTTTTCTTCCTCTTTTCAATTATTTTGTTAAAATCTGGGACAGAAGTTTTAACAAACTTGATCAATTTATGTGCATAGTTCATCTAAATAAAACTTATCCTTTTAGGAAAATCTAAAGAAACTTCTTTCACAGTAGCGTGGAGAAATTACAATAGAAAAACAAAGTAAAATTTCTAAAACTACGGACCTTACCAGGCTGGATCATAATCCGTTTTATTCCCCAACACTGAATTTGTACAAACACCGTAGTTTCAACTTCCCATCAACATTTCAGTGTTGGGCTTGATAGGTTAAGGCTAACACCTTCCATCTAGTGAAGTATTAGAATAAAATAGAAAAAGGCCCAACCAAAGTATAGTCTTTGCTGCCATCTCATGGATAAAAATGGAAAGTAATGCAATAAGAGCAGGAAGTTGTGTTTAGCTTAAGAGTTTTCTTTTATCAGCTATGCATAGTAAGTCTCTGATAGGATTAAAGCAACACATAAATCCGTGTTCTAACTTTTTTACTGTTTGGGAACATAATATAAATGTCAACAATCTGCAAGTTTTAACTTCCCGTAGCAGCGCTGAACTTCATTTGACCTTTTTGTCTTTGATGTTTTGTGACCGCTTAGCTGAAGTGGAAACCAACTGAATGTCCCAGATTTGGACCAATGGCAAGCCACTTTTTACAGGACTTCCTCAAAAATATTTTCTTCAGCTACCTTTGAACTATGCCTCGTACACTTCTTTTACTCCTACAGGAAAGAAAGACAGTGGTCTCTGAACTTAAATGTGTGATGTAAAGAAAAAATAAATCCAAGGAATACAATAGAAACAATCCTGAAGGGTTTTCAATATTAGGAACTTTAGCTTAGTTTGTTTAAAGCCTGCTGAGAACTATCACTACTTTTGTTAAAGTCAGAATTAAAATTAGTTTGAAAAACATACAGTGGTGCATATTAATAAATTAAAAATATTTTGAAAAATGCAAATGATTCAAGTGTTTTCATTCAAACAAAAAAAAATCTCAGATTAAAAACATTAATTTATATGAATTCATTCAGCATTTATTTCAGTTAAATTAGATGATTATGGGTTATAGCTACTAAATCCATCACCGCCTCCAAAAAAAATAAAAATCCAGTTTTTCCTGAAAATGTAAAAATTACTCAAGTCCCAAACATAGTCGATTTTGAACACAGAAATGTTACGGCCTACAGAGTCATGGAGAAGACTCCTGACTGGATAGTTGTCCGTCAGATGGTCACTAAAGGTCAGTGGGAAAGATGCTGGTCTGTGTAAAAGCGTAACAAAGTGAGATAGCTATAAATGGAATATTGCTCGGTGGGCCGAAGTCACACGTTTTAGATTATGACGGTAAAGTTTTTATTTAACTTCTAAACCAAGATCAGGCCAGAGGAAGAGTGGATAAGTGGATTCACGCTGCTTGAAGTCCAGCAGTGATTTGAGGAGAAAAGAAGCCGAGTTTCCCCCCAGTCCAAAGTCTTGCCTCGAAGTTATAGAGCACGTCATGCTTCCCTGTGCCGACAAGTTTATGGTGACGCTGATTTTATCTCCCAGCAAGACTCTCCAACCTTTCACCAAACACTGAGGCCGACTGACCAGCAAACTGGCCTGACCTGGCTAGAGTCTGTCGGGTTTCGTGAACAGGAAGATGAGGAAAAAGTGGGCTGTTGACCTCCGGGCCACACCAATGGAGGAGCCCAAACTATGTGTTAAGTGCATATACCAAAAAAATAAAAAATAAATCTATTGTTCTATTGTAATATTCACATATTTCAAGAAACTGAATTTTGGGTTTTTGTCAGCTTTGATGCTTAGTAATCAAAACAAGCATTTTTAAAAATGTCTTCACGATATGAGTTGTATTGAACTGATTAAATAAATTAATTTTAAAAAATCCAATTTATTAAAACTCAAATGTAATTTTTGCTCTTTTAGAGTATTTTCCACGAAATATTTACGTTTCAAGCTGTAAAACTGTGCCGGTACTAAGGTGGTGCGCAGCGTACACAGTGAGCCATGTGACGGAAAACAAAGTGATGTAAAATTTAAAAAAAAAAAAAAAAAAGAAAGAAAAACTGCTTTGGTTTCCTGAAGCTTTGTACAGTAGGTGACGTCATGCTTCATATTTCCCCAAAATCGTCACGTTGTGTCTCCCGACAGAAAGAGAAACACATTCAGTGGCAGCGTGGAGAGACAGAAGGAGGTAAGGACAAATTATTAACTCTTTCTCTAATCGTTTTTCTATAGCTTAACAAGCATTACGCTCTGCTAGTTTCCCTACTAAGATGTGAGCTGATACGTACAGTAAGAAGTCACAGCTGTGTCCATTTCTTAAAGTAGCTGTGTGTGTGTGTAAACACAGATGGACCCAGATAACTCTTTGTGTCTCTTAGTTGTGGTTGAAATCGGAGTTTCTGAAACCTTGAAGGCACCGTGTAGAGAAACAGTACAGAAACCAGAAAAGCATTTTCTTTAAATTCGTTTGTGCCCCCTCTGAGGTGGCTTACAAGAAGTCAGCCTGTGTATGAAGGAAGCTAAAAAGGGGAAGTTTAAAAAGCCAGGAAATCACCCACAGTAAACGCAGTCGCTTCTTGTGGTCCAACGACTCCCCAAAAACTGAGGCTGAAACTCATGTCTGGATGGACATAACCAGGTATTCGCTTACTTGCGGCAAGGTAAATGTGTCTAATATCGACGAGGATTCCTCACATCTGCTTAATCCAGTCATGTGAATCTGATGTCCGTTTGTGTTTTGCCAGTTTTGGACCGATTATGAAGCTCTCTCCTGCTCTTCCTGTACTGTGGTACAGTTTCCTCCTGCTGCTGAGGGTCTCGCAGAGTGGTGGGTGTCTTCTTACACATTCCAACTTATTCACAATTAAAACAAAATAAGCGTGATTATAGGAAGGAAGCTACTATAAAGACCACAGGGCGGTGGTTCCACTTAGAGACCAAAGACTTAATTAAGGTATGCACTTAATTCAAGTGCATATCTTAGTGCACTTGAATTAAGACAAAACTAATTTACTAGTAACTTTTCATCAAAATATAAAAGCTTTTAAGTCAATAATTCCTTAATATTAATTTGAAAAAAGAAAAAACACAAGTTCCACTGGCAGATTATTTCCATTTATAACAAGACATTTTAAAAAGTGACAACCTGCCAGTGGAACTAGAACTTTTTCATCAATATTAAGGAATTATTGACTTAAAACAAGCTCCTATATCTTGCTGAAAAGTTGCCTGTAAGTTATTTTGGCCCGTTTCAAGTGTACTAAATTATTTATACTAGAAACTAGACATGAACTGACACGATGATGAGCTACATGAGCCTGACGACGAATGTTCTCCAGTGAAAGGCGTGTCCTCGCTCTCATGTTCTAACTCCCGATTTATGTTGTTTCCTTCTACCAGAACTCGAGGACTACGATCCAGACGTCGATACCCGTTCTACTGTACGAGCACCAAAATTTTCTTTCACATTCAAAATCCCCTTATAGCTTTTAACATATGACATTTTAGCTCCTAATAATGTTTTACATTCTCCTAAATCTCCCCCTCTTCCATTCATTTGCAGAACGTGACGGAGTTAGTCCAATGCGACGAAATAGACGAAGAGTCAGAGGAGGCGTCCATCGTCTGTACGGTGTCCCGAACGAACAAACTCAACTGTTCCTGGTCGGTCCGCGCTCTGGAGACGGGTGCTCAGCTGTCCGTTTCTGTCAGGTAATCTCGCCGTCACTGTAATCCACTCAAGACAGAAAACATAAAGACTCCCCTAAACATATAAACGCGTAAAACACGACTGCGAGGGTGTTTCTGTTGTTTCTTTGCAGGTTCTTTGAGAAAAAGCGCTTGGTCGATTCTCGGAACCAAAGCTCAGCGAACGGCGATGGCTTCATATCCTGGACGATCAATGGCGGCCAGGAAAAGTCTGTAGTGGTCGAGCTTGAGGTGATCCTGCATGGCGACAGGATGTGTTACACCGCCGAGTTCGTCGAGGATATATTGAGTAATCTTCAAATTCACACATTGTTCTGGATGAGTACACTGTAAAGTTATTTCTTTGACCACAAACCGCATCATGAAGATCAGGAATCTCAGGCAGGCAGGTCAGGAGCGGTAGTTTGAGAGAAAGCGATATATTTGAATATCTAACCGTTCAGTCCTTGAATGGCCCGTCTCCATGGAAACTGGTTGAAAAAAAGATTGATGTGAGTAAAGATGGCGACGGTCCTGGAAGGGAACCTGTTGGATGATCAGAGTATTGCGAAGTACTGAAAACACAGGATTTGAATAACCTGAAGCAAAATAATAAGATTATGTTGAGGAAAATATGATGAGTCCAAATCCATCTGTGTTTGTTTTCTGAAACTTAAAAAAAAAACATTCAGAAAAGCAATCGTAGGACTGATTACAGGGGTTTTAAAAAGGAGAATTTAAAACCTGAATTGAGAATTTTAAGAAAGGAAAGAAGCCATCATACCCATGCACTGAGCTACATCCTTGGTGTTATTAATAACGCCACATCTGCTGAATTTTTACTCCACACCTGACGGTTGATTCCCACAGCTAAAAATAGACCCTCATTGTTTTTCTAGTTGAAATCATGAGTCACCTTTCACAGGAAATGAGCAGATGAAAGTGTTTTTACTGTAACCTGAATAAACTTAACAGTGTCGGAGTGCAGCAGGCACTTTATTAACAACTCAGGGCGTAATGTCAGAGGTCAGAACTAACTTGAGGTGTAGAAGCTTTCGTCTTGTGACAGCCTGCTGATGGAGCAACACTTTCTTGTTAAAAACTCCAGATTGTGAAGAAGTAGAACAGCTCTTCCTACGTATGCTTATATATGCAAAGAATTTCTCCCAGAGAGTCATCTCTGTTTGGTTCTGCTTCATGTTGATGTAGTTTTCTTTTTTTAGTAAGATCAAAACTTAAGTTACTTGGAATATGAAAGCGTCCGAGAGCTGATATGATAAAAGAGATGTTAAATATGGAATAAAAAAAATTCCTTGGACTCTTTTCGGCAATAGATTCTCTGATACTGTTCCCAACTGCAGTCAAAGCCCCATAAACACAAAACACTGCTCTTTTTCAGAAAACAAAAAAAGCTAGTAAAATCAAAACTAACCACGTCAAGATTTTAGACTCATTCTAAACTTAAGGTGGTGCAATTTTATCACCAAGCAGATCACAATGACAACATTTAATCACATTTTAAAAAATTATTAATATGTATTGCTGCTTCTCTGGAACTAGAGGTGGAAAAAAATAGAAAAAACACCAACGATACTTTTGTGTTCAACGTCACCATAAGACAAAAATTTGCTAGGAAAAAATTCAAAGTTTTAGATGGACCCAGAACTTTTCTAGAAAAGGTCAGACATTTTCGACTTGTCAAACTCGAAAACATTTCCAAGTTCCAAAGAAGTTTGACTTCTATAAAATTACTGAGCTCAGTCTCAAAAGCTCTGAGTGTTTTGGCACAAATTGTACTCCACTCCCCTTCCGCTTTTCCATCTATAATTACCCTAGTGTGCAAATGGCTGGTCGGCTATTAGAAGGGTCTGAGTCCCATAAATAGATCAGATTATTGTCACGCAGGTTTGGAGTGAAATGCCTCTGTCTGATTTTTCTTTTAAACCTGATTCTCTTTTCACATCGCTTTTCTTAGAAACAAACTTCCCATTTTGAATCATTTCGGGCTCGTCACTAACATGTGATTATTTGGGTTCGGCCGCAGATATCCTGGATCCTCCGGGAAACGTTTCTGCATCGATCCGGGACGGGAACCTTCATGTAAACTGGGATGTGCCAAGCAGTCGTTTTTACCAACATTGTTTTGATTACCAGCTGGACGTCGGCGACCAGGTATGTCTGTCTGGGTGTGTGTGGGTGTGTGGGCGTGGCTACACAGTGGTATGAAAGAGTGGTTGCCTCCTTCCTAATTTAATATATTATTGCATGTTTGTCACACTTCCATGTCTTAGTGTTGATTCTTTCTTTGTATTTTCATTGGTTTTACTGTTTTTTTGTTGTTGTTTTTTTTTACTATTTTTGTTGTGAAGCACTTTGGGACTGTTGTCTGAAAAAAGGTGCTAGATAAATAAAATGTACTTTCTTACTTACTCTACTCTCACTGTTCTCTCGGGGTAATTTTGGTTGGCCGGCCTCTCCTGGGAAACGTCGCCACCGTCCCACGTTACCTTTCTTTCTTCCTCAGCATCACTTCTAGATGTTGAGGATAGTTTGGTGTTCTTCCCTTTGTCAGGCAGGTCCTGTTTAAGTGACGTCTTGATTGAAAACAGGTGCGACGCCAGCCCATGATCTAGCAACTCAAGTTGAGTTTCAGCATGTTTGGTCAGCTGATTTTACCACTGTATGTGTTGTGCAATGGCTGCTGGAAAAGACAAGTGTTTTGTTAATGATTTCACATCCAGAAACCACTTGCTGCATTCTTGTTGATTGTGCAGAAGGGTCCAGTTCTGCTATTCAAAAGCTAATGTACAATTTTCACAGTTGTATAATTGTGCATCCATTTTCACATATGAGCACAAACGTTGAGTTGGTGGGCGTGGCTTCTTTGACTTAAAGTGACAGAGACCCTAAAACAATTCAGTCTTAAAAGAACTCAAATTAGGGAGAACTGCGAAACTAAAATCTTATCTAACAATGACTTTGTGCAAAAAAAAAAAAAAAAAGTAAACATTTTTTTGTAGCACATTGATCTATCTTAACCTGTTTAAGGGAGTATAATAGGTCACTTTTAATAATTTAAGATCTGCCATTCTTTGTTTGTGTTGTCTTTCACTGTTTAAATTGGTCTGATGTTGCGCAACAAACATGGAAGAACATAGGAAGTCAGTAAGGGGGGGGGCTAACACTTTTTCACACCACTGTAAATTGCACACCAGTCAAAGTATAACTCAACCTGAGTCGACCAACTTGAACAAAAAATAATCTTTTCAAAACAGGAAAAACTGAGAAGCTTTTCAGCTAAGCTGCAACACATAGAGCCAAATGCTGCCGCTCTCACCTACAAGGTGAGGATGAGGACGAAGATATCGCCCGAATGCTTCGGATGCACCCAGTGGAGCGAGTGGAGCCCCACATTCAGTAAGTGCACTTTTATTTTCTCATTCTGAACGATCTGATCGTCGACTCATTCCTGTTTTCACTCTGACAACTTCCAGTACTGACATCTTCAGTGAAATAACTCGACTCTGTGTGTGTGTGCGTGTGCGTGTGTGTCTACGTAGCGGTGGAGCGGCCAATGTACAGACTCGATCCTCTCGTAATCGCCTTGATTTCGCTCGGAATACCCATGATCCTCCTGGCCGTGCTGTTGATGCTGCGCCATCAGAGGTAGACTGATGACCCGTTGTAGCCGTTTGTGTCTTCTCCTTGTTGCTCAACTGCTTCCGAGCTGACACAAGATTTCTCATAATTATGAGGCAAAAAAAGAAACACCCGGACAAAGGTAACCTTGAAGTTTGCAGAAGCGGTGACTTTTCTTTCAAAGAAGAGTGCAGAAAGGAGAAATAAGACGGGTGTCAGTAGTGTCTTTTCAAGTGAAGGCCGGAGCCTTCACCAGACTTCTGTTTTTTTTCCCTCATAAAACGGACACTGGATATGTTCAGGACTAGCCAATAAGAGGAAGGAAGTTAAAGGAGAATTAGTTCAATAAGTAATAAAGAAAGCACGGATGTTTTTTCCTTCAACATTCCCTTTCAGCTTTCCATGTCATAACAAAGTTGATATAAAGTGACTTTTTGAAATATGGATTCAAAATCTTCCTAAAGCGTACCTTGTGTCTCTCAGGCTGGTCAAAGTTCTGTTTCCTCCGATTCCTCGTCCCCCCGCCAAGTACAAACATTTCCTGGAAAAGACCGATCCGCTCAACGTAAGCACATCCTCATACTGTACACACACATTCGCTCATACGTATGCAGAGGTTTTCACACCCGGTGTGCAGAAAAGGTTTATTATTTCATTTATTGTTTCACAAAATCAAACTTGAACATTTTTTTTTTCTTTATGAAGATTTTATGTGATAGACAGTGAGGCACCCAAAAAAAAAAAGTTTGATTGTGCTGAGGAAGGAAAAGGAGAGTGTGGGAATGGGTGTGTGTGTGTTATCAGTTCATTTAATCCCTTTGTTGTCGCCTCTACCCCCTGATTAGCTCCAGCTGTCGCTACTTCTTCTTCTTCTTCTTCCCTTTTTTTTATGGCGGTTAGCAAACAACTTTTTAGGTTTAACCCCTCCTGTGTCTCTTGCTCCCCGCTGCATCCTCGTCTTGGTCATGCCATTGTTTGTCTAGCGCAGTTCTTGTTCGTGCCTCGTCACTCACCTGTGGTTCCTGGCTTTATGTTCTCGTTGGACTTCATTAAACTTATTTCTCCACCTCATCCTGGTCCACGTCCGCGTCCTTCCTCGTCTCCGGCAACCCATTTCATGACAGATAGCAGGTCTTCTGAATATTTAACAAAAATACATTAAACAAACTCTGGCGCAGCTTGAACGCGCGCACAGACCGCGTCAAGACACAGCGGACTCCGCAGACCGCCACAAAAAAAAAGCAGGCAGCGGACTACAGCGCAGGGCATTCTGGGTAAATACAACCAACACAAACGCGTGTTGTCTAGTTCTAGCTGGGGAAATGGTCCGTGGTCTTTAGACAAAAGAAAAGACGTTCTACAACTGCTAAAAAGTGACACTACTACGTCTTTTTTTTTTTTTTTTTACATTTTGCAAATGAGAAAGTTTGTGTGTTCTGCTGATGATTTTATGTCGTTTCCTTCAGTGGTTCTTGGTGCAGCGCCACCACAGGCGATGTGGAGAACAGTCTTTCAAAGGGTTTTTTTCTCGTTTGACACGATGCAGTGTGAAAGCCAAACGCACCTGAAGAAAATTGTAACACACGTTGTAACTTTGGTCCCCAGTCGAACCGAATCTATCAGGTGTGAAAACACCTTAAAACATAAAGTTTTGTTTTAACTCCTTATTTAACTTGTTCCATAGTTTTACATGAATTGAAATACAAAAGCTCTTTCTTGTTGTGCGTATTCCACGAATCTTTAAGTTTGAGTAACCCGCTAAGTTATATCCTTAGTTTTATTGCCCCTGGCTATATTTAAGCATATCCGAATGAAGGGGGTTGGAATACAGATGCGTACCACATGTTTCCGATTTTAATTTGTAAACAATTTTGGTAACCATTTGTGATTTTCTTCCCTGCTCCACTTTGTATCTGTGGCACCAGTGTAAGCATGTGTGTTTGTGTCCACTTGGTTCTGATGTTTTTCTTCCTCTTCTTGTGTTTGCAGTTCTTCCATCCTGTTCCAACAACTAAGCCTGAGGAAGAAATCACTGAGGTGGAGGACGCAGAGCAACCGCCCGCAACAACCCAATAGAACAGTTCAGTGTGAAGGCGTGCATGCACTGCTAGTACTTATACTGATGAGCCAGCACATGTATATAGAGGGCACGTAATGCTGCAGATATACAACAGCTTGTGTAGAAATTGTATTTAGATCACTTCATAATCCTCTTCTGTGGAGCCTGGTCTAAAATCACGTCAATAAATCATGTTTTTAGTTGAATCTGGAAAACAATATGCAAGATTGTGAATTTTGGAGCAAAAAAAATAGTTATTTACAGACTGAAATTGCAAAACGTCTTGCTACAGGTTTAGAATTTAGGACTTTTGAAAACCACTATGAATGAAATTTAAGACCTGCATCAGCAGAGAAATGTACAAAAGGAGACTGAATATTTTATATAATAGTTCCAAGCCTTTTTTTTTTTCTTCTTTAGCACATAATGCATGTAGTCTCATACGGGCTGGCAACAGAAGTGAGCCAGTGGCAAATTTAATCCAGCAAACTGGCGATAATTTACACTTACCAATGGTAGAGCTAGCTAATTAGCTAACAATGGTTTATTAGCAGCTAGTTAGAGGTAGCCTCGAGTCACAGAACGCAATAAAGAAGTCAAACTTTTGCCTGGCAGAAAAGTCTCACAAGAGAAATAAACTACATAGGATGAGATAAAATCATCCTTCCACAACAACATTTTAAGACTTGTGATTAACGTATTTAAAGTCAAAATATATTATTTAAAATGAATTCAAGACATTTTAAGGCTTTAGTTTTAGACGCATGAACTCAAGGCTTTTTAAGGCTGTGCTATGTGGGTGGTAAATGTTTGAAGAAACTGAACCCGTAGAGACGTATCAAAGCTGACACAGATTATTCCGGAAGGGAAAAAAAAAAAAAAAAAAAAATTTTTAAAGTAACCTGTTGGCCGGAGACCGATTTTGAAAAACTCCACAGGGAGAAATGACTGAGATGATCTGAAACAATAACCTGAGTTAAAATGATCGGGCGCAGTTTGTCTGGGTTTGTCTGTTACATTAGAACATTTTAATTGAAACCCTTGTCAACGCACAGACGCCGCCAGTATGCCAGCAATTTGTAAAACATGGTGGGGGATTTCTTGTAGCTCAGTGGAGGTCTTGCGTCTTTTAATGAGAAGCCAACGGAGAAGGGCTGCGACGGCAAAATAAATTGGAACTAAATACTGACCTGGAATTGTACAAACTCTGTTACATATCAGATATTGTTTGTTTGCACGTGTTTTGCCGTTCCATTTCCCCCGTCGTATCTGAAGAGATGGGGGTGGTTTAAGATTTTTGCACATGTGTACTAAGCTGAGATTGTTCCACAGCGTTTGTTCCGATGTTCTGCAAAACTTGTACTCTTTGTAATGTTTAATAAAATTGAGTTCTTGAGTATTCCATTCTGTCTGGTACTCCAGTTATATGATTATATACCTTTTTTTTTTTTTTTTTTTTTTTTTACAAAATATGTGACTTTTAGACACTGTCAGGTCTAAGCACCTAAAACATTCACAAAGACACAAGGACAACAAGAGTCAAGAAATCAGTTTCATACCTGCAGGGAGAACACAGAGAAACCCAGTTACAGATTTCTACCTGTGTTCTGAGGTTTTCTCTGCGCAACCTTCAGTTTTATTAAGTTTAAGGAACGCCCTAATTACATGAGACATGCGGCCCTGAAGGGAGCGGGAGAAAATGGCTGCATGTCTGACAGATAAGTTCACAGCTACACTAACACATTATCTTAACTAAGAAGAAGTTCTTCGGGACAACTTGGCCTCTTCCTCTTCAGGGAAGAGAGCAGTTATCTCCTTCTCCACACAAACAGTCCTGCAAACAAAATAGTTTCTACACACACACACATAAATAGAAAAGAGAGCACAATGGAGAAGGTGCCACCTGTACCAACGCAAATTACAAATGATTGTAATCATACAAACATGTGATAACCTAAATACATTTTATTCTAACAGACACAAACCAAAGAGTTATTAAGTGATTTTGTTAATTGAAAGAGCAACCAAAGTGGAAAACTGTAATTCGGGCCACTTGTTGGTGTGTAACTATGGCGTCTGCTGTGTTGTACATGATTTCACACCAAACTCCAGATGGAGCATTTATTACTGAAAAAGCTCGATTTTTAGTCTCTTCTGACCCAACGACACGGTTCCAGTCAAATCTTCAGATGTTAATGTTCACGACGATAAAACAGAAAAGGCTTTAAAACATACTAGACTTTTTTTTTTTTTTTTTAAACCAATGATGTAAATAACCTCTAAAGCAGTGGTGTCCAAAACTTTTACACCGACGGGGGCCCAAAATCTACAAGCTGAAGTCGCCTGGGGTCACACTGTTTTTTTTTTCCCAATTAAAAGCACAAGGTTTTATTGCAAATTCTTCACCCCAAATTTTAACCATTTGGAGACTTCTGACATGTTTATGGATTACTTATTAAAAGTTCCTAAACACTGTCACCAAGTGAAAAAGTATTTAAAAAAAAAATCACAATTGCTTCAGTTGTATTTGTTTTATGGGAATTATTTAGACTATAAATGAGTCTTACTTCTTAACCACAGAAAAAATTCTTGAATAAATGGCGGCTTCTTTCTTCTAAGAACTTCAGCGGGTGATTGTATTCTAAGATTTTCACACAGATAAGTGATATATGTGGATTATGCTCTTTCGAACATATAACATACTCTTGAATCTTGCATTTGTTTAGATCTTTTCTCCGTCTACGTTCTCAAACCTTCAGCCGGTGGCGGCAGACTTGCACTCATGCTGAGCCAGGTTCTGGTTCTGCTGGCAGTTTCTTCATGTTAAAGGGGAGCTTTTCCTGCTCACTGTCGCCATGTGCGTGATCGGTATGAGGGATTGCTGCAAAGTCCGCAACACAACACAAAGGATCATCCTCTGTCGCTACACGCTCGTCCAGGAGTAAATGCTGCAAATCGGTGACTCGATGTAATCTGCTTTTCTTTTTTTTTAACCAATTTGAATAATAAGCTGAACTATTTGATAACTAGGACCAATTAGGAAAATTTGTACTTGACTTGGAATCTGTCTGTATGATTAGATTGAAAAGTTAATTTTTTTTTTGAAAAGGGCATTGAGATGACACATGGTGAATTGGTGCTACAGAAACTAAATTGAATTACTTCAGCTATCCATTTCTCAGAAGTGTCAACGAAGCTAAAAGAAAATATTGTTGCAATTCTCAACAAACGTCTCAAGGCACTTTACAAAAACAAAAAAAAAAGGGAAAAAGTTCAGTGAAATTCTTTATTGTATTAAAGACCAATTGCATGCAGCAAAAGCTACAAGTGTAGGTGACAAATTCAACACCTCGATAATTAACTTGTTCATATAACCAAAAAGGAAGTAAATAAAACCACACATGCGCTGCAAACGAGCGGTCCAAGGTAAAAGCTTCAAAGTCTTTTTTTTTTCTCTTGTTTTACCTGATACCGAGTGAAGGCTTGTGGTGCAAAAACAAACAATTAAATCTCTTGCGATAAAACAACCTGTCGTGCACTTCTCCGTTTCCTTCACTGCTGTAGGCTTTCTGATGCCGTCAGATAAGACGGAGGGAGAATGAACCGCAGACATAGAGAGGTTTCAAAACAGAGCTATTAGCTGAAAGCGCACAGAAAATCCCTTTGCTGTAAAATCTGAAGAAAAGCGTCGGGGCTGCGAGCCGAAGCCGTCTCTCGCAGACAGGCAGCGATTGGAGCTCAGATAAAGAACGCAGGTCTGCAGAGGGAAAATCACAGGAGATCAGACAGAGGATTACACCCCGGAACTACGCTGCATTAATTCAAGGCAGAAACACCTTCACCACACACGCGAGCAAAAAAAACAAACAAACAAAAAAAAACATACACTCTCCAGAGCTCTTCCCAGAACTTTAAACACCAAAAGTTTCACATTTATTTCAAAAAGTATATCAGAAAGTACAAATGCTAATACAGAAATAAATATGGAAAGGTTTCGGCTGGATCAACAGATGGAAGAAGATGATCCGAGAGCGGTCGGCGTGGCGACGGGGTCTCACTGGCCAGACCGGCTGCTGCCGCCGTTCATCTCCATGTAGACGAGTCCTGCGGTGACGGAAACGGTGGAAGAGTTCAGGAAGACGTGAGGCAGATGCTATCTCTCTATTTTTTTTGTAAATCAAAACCATTAGAAGTCTCTGACTCATATCTGCTGCACCAATAATAGCATGCAGTAGTGATTTGAGGTGTTTTTTTTGTTGCTTTTAAATCTGTTGTGCGTCACACCTTGAATCCAGTTGCTCGGTACCGTCGCTCTCTCCAGAGGAAGGGTGAGTGGAGCTATGCCCTGATGGGAGGTGGGGTGGCTTCTGTGGTGATCGATCAGCGACTTAACAGTCCCAAATCTCAACAGTCTTCCTCTTAAATCCTGTTAAACACACACACACACACACGCACACACACATTCAAACTGTTGTCAAAATCTCTTTGGTTCCCTTTTAGATTTGTGTCGTGTTTTTTTTTGTCGCCCTTAATTTGAATGTTTCAAATCCTCAAACACATCTGGGCCAGACTATCCTGCAAAAACACAAAATATTACCAAGAAGTTCTGTTGTGCAAATATCTTAGGACACATTAAATGAGATTAAACTAACTACCAAGTAACTTTTCATCAATAAATAGCTTTTTATAAGTCAGTAATTCCTTAATAGTGATGAAAAGGTACTACTTCCACTGGCAGATTATCTCACTATAACAAAACATTTTTCCCATGTTAAGTGTAATTATCTGCCAGCGAAACTAGTCCTTTTTTTTAAAGGGGGTGGGGGGGTTAATCAATATCATGAGATCATTTACTTAAAAACTCCTATCTTGCTAAAAAGCTACTTGTAAGTTAGCTTTGTCTTAATTGAAGTATAATAAGACATTTGAGTCATTACCAAAAATCCTTGGTGAGATTTTGTGTGTTTGCGGTGTATTTCTATACATCCATCCTGACCAGTGCTACATACACAGAATCTGAAGGTTGGTTGAACAGATCCTGCCTGACAACATAAAGTAGGCTAAAAGATCTCAAAAAGCAACACCTCATGCCACAATCTGAACGAGATCCAAACTGAGGAACAAAGTCACTGAAATCTATCGGTACAGAAAGACTGATAGATGACATTTGTAAAGATCTGAAGAACCTTCTCATGAGTGGCCAGACTATCAAAATGACTCCAAAGGGCATCAACAACTCACCCATAAAAACACAAAACAACCAAGAAGAGAACCCATGTGTGAATCTATGTGCATTCTGTTACATCTGGTATGAAATTAGTGGTCAGATGATAGCTGTGTTCCCAGAAACCCTTTTGTTACTGATGCAGAATGTTTGGCCATCAGTTTGTATCTTTAAAGGTGCAGCATTATGTGTTTTCCAGCCTCAGTCACATTTTATGCCACAATCAATCTATGTTACCTTCAGTTGTCAATAAAAAGCTGTATATATCAAATATGACAAAAGAAATTTGACTTTGTATTTTAATGGCTTGAAATTGGGCCTCTGTCTCTTTAAGAAGCTCCTGCTCTTTCTGAAACACCGCCTTCAGGAAGTCATCACAATCTAGCTCCTCTATTAACCCTCTAGCAACGTTTTTAACCAGCGCTGCACCGACGCATAGCTCCTTTAATGAGCGCAGCAGTTGCGCAGTTCCACTGGGTGTTTGCTAATTGCTGCTGGCTAGTCTGAAGGAGCTGAGAGGGGAAGTCACTGTGTTCTGTGAAGCGGAAACTTGGACAATGCCTCTCAAAGACGGCGCCCGGTCCACCCAGTCGTTTTGCACAGCTGACTGGTTGCCATGGAGACTAAAGGATTTCTCAAACATGCATGAAAGCGTCAAAGCAACACTCCAGGTGTGTTTTTGATGATCATGACACCATCATGTAAATCTCAATAAAAGTCCATTTTACATAACACTGCTCCTTTAAGTCCAATCTCTCTGGGATTACACAGCAGGACAATGACCCAAAGCACACTGGCAGGCCCACCTCAGAGTGGCTCAAAGCAAACCTTTATGAAGATTTTGGAGTGGCATAGTCAAAGTAAGGACTTAAATGTTGAGTTAAGTGCCGCAACATGAGCATAAACAAGTCAAAATTCCTCCACAGTGACGTAAACAACTCATCTCCAGCTATCACGCATGCTTGATGGCAGCCGTTGGACATAAGGTCGGATTAATTTGGCAAATATCTGAAATTGAATATTTATGGAAGTTAATTTTGTGTGATTTTATTTTGTGACCACAAAAAAAATAAATAAAAAAGCCAAAACAGAAGAAATCTTTAGAGAAACAAGCTGCTTTTTTTTTTTTTTTAAGCAGCGTTTGTGTACATGAGTGGAAACAGCGACTGACTTCCTGGTCTGCGTTTCAGAGTCTGTAAGTGTGTCACCTGCTCCTCTGATGTTCACCCACCTGGAGGTACCAGCCGCCGCCGTCGCGCTCCAGCCTGTAGGTGTGTACGAAGGGCGCCTTCCTGTGAAACAAAAACTGCCTTCAGACCACGTCTCTGAAATCGAAAAAAGAAAACGCTTGAAACGGGCAAGTTATCTGGATCTGAGGCCGACGGCGACTCACTGATGTTCGGGGCACACTCACTGTGAAAGCAGACATCAGTCGCTCTGCTCAGCGGTGTCGATTTTGCCTAAAACATTTTACCGCAGTATTTTTGAATTTTAATCAGTGCTTTCAATATTTTTTGGGGCGGGGGGAAAGGGGGGGGGGGGGGGGTGCTCTCTTTTTGGTTTTTTTGTGTGGTGGGTTTCTTCAGAAACGAGACATGACTTTAGCTCCTAAATGATTCATCAGAGCAGCTTCACATAAGTTAACATTGTTTTAATTTCTACTTGATCTCTGTGATTTGACTGTGAATATTTTGTTAGCGTAGCAAATAATCTTGCTTAGGGTTTTGTTGTGATTCTGCGAACAACCAGGCTGGCTCAGCAATGAGTCGGGTTTCCAGGAAAAAAATAAAATAAACAGTTTCTGGTTCCTGGTCTGACCCGTGAACAGCCGTTAGAGACGAGACGGACTGAGCGCTGATTAAACTCAACAGTCTGAAATTTGTGGGTTGGCAAAAGATTTGACCAAAAAATATTTTAGACCCCCTCCCCCCCCAAAAAAAACAAAAAAACATCACTTTTGGCAACAAAAAAAAAAAAAAAAAAAAAAAGACGTAGGCCATTGTTTTAGGAAAGTGGCGGCACATTTGTTTGTTTGAGGTGAGAGAGATTTTTAGGACGTGGTGGAGATTTTTCCCAAACTCACAGAGGAGAGACAGACATCCTCTGTGTCTCTGGTAGATTTGCTCATATTACCGAAAGCAGTGAGCTTTAAGGACGTCGAGCGCCATTCAGCCTCATTGGAGGGTTTTGTATGGACGGCATCCATCTCACCATTTAACGTGAGCAGAGACAAAACGTCCTAAAGCTCTTAGAGCTTCAACGTATCGACTGATGAGATGCTAACAGTTCGTCGCTCAAGCCAAAGTGTTTTAAATTCAGATCATCGGAAGTGAATTACGTCCGATTTGGTTCTGTTTTTGTTTGTCCGCCTTGGTGCTGACATTTCTCATCTGATCTGAAATATTTAACAGTACGGCTTGTGTTAAATTTAAACTTTGGTTCTAGTAAAAGCTCCGGAGGATTTTTTTTTTTTTTTCTAAGGCCTTGAGTGACGTGTCGTCGTCCAAGATTGAAACGAGCGCTGAGAAATAAACTAAGTGGGAGTCTTTTTGAAGTGCAATATTGTGATTTAAAACACGGCTACTATATGATGCACCAGTCTAAGTGATGTAGTGATATTTGCATAAAGGAGAGGTGGCATGCGATTGGAAACTGGAGTCAATTATTGCTGGCATTTTATCATTTGGGAACGTTGATTTTTAGTTCGTCTAGAAACGTATTCAGAATATTTTTCCCTTTACGTGAGTATTTGCTCGTCCAGATTAGTTTTCGTTTCTACTTTTTTTTTTTAATCAAATTTAAATGTTGAACAAAATAAAAAACACATTTTCATGTCAGACAAAAAAAGCACAAGTACAAAGAGCAGGTTTAGCGCACCGATTTCAAATGCGAATGAAAAGAAGCCATGGAAACCAACCTGGCCTCAGATGAAGCAGCGACTGAGAAAAACCACTTTGATGTCGAGTCCAGAAATCACAAACATGTTGAAAAATGTCCAAAAAGCAACACATCTCAAACTAAAGAAATCCACGAGGAACAAACTCACTACCATCTATCTGTCAGGGAAAGGTCAAAAGGTCATTTCTAAGCGCTTGGTTCTCCAGTAAACCTCAGTGAGAGACGGCATCCACAAGAAAGAACCGGGAACGTCTAGGAAGTGGTTATGACTTCAACTTCAACAGTGGGTTGATAATTCAACCAGGAGCAACATCTAAAACGCTGCAGACCTCTCCTGGCCTAGTTAAAGTTCACGATTCAAAAACAACAAAGGGACGTCCAAGGCCACAAAGAACCCGTCTCACAGCGGCTAGCAAACGTCTCCGTGCATCCCAGGGGTTTTGGACAAGTATTCTCTGAACTAACAAACGTTTTAGAAAGATCACATTTTACCAACAGTCAAACATGGTGGCGGCAGTATCATGACCTGTGGACGGAATTCGCCCGTCAGGGACACGCGAGAGTTATGCAGCAGGACAATGATCCGATGGGGTTTCAAAAATATGCAGAAAGGATCTCCTAGGGTGGCCTAGTCAAAGTCCAGTTGAGATGCATGGCTGAAAGCCCTCCGACGTGGCATCGGATGAGAACACGTTTTGTCAGAGTCTTTTGGTTTCCTGTCCGGGTCCGACTCTGCTTAAGCTCTGATCAGACACGATGGCCTCTCAAAAAAAAAAGAAAGGAAAGGAACGCAGGTGTACACAGACAGCTGGTCTGTGGCTGTCAGTAAATATATCTGACATTGTCCCGTTGCTGTTACATGTACACATGCTGTTTGTCGCTGTGGCTTCACAGCTCTCTGCTCCGTTGTCATTTTCCTCTCTCTCAGCAGGTCGACCTTTTACGTTTTTCCCGTCTCCGTTATGACTAAAATGAACCGAAAGCCAAAAAAACAAAAAAAAAAAACAAAGAAAGACACGTCAAGAGGAGCATTGCAGCTGAAACTGCAAAAGAAATTGAGACAAAATTCCTCCATGTTGACATAACAGATTCATTACCAGGTATTAGAAATGCTTGATGTCACCAAGCGAAGCACAACAAACAATTAGGCTTAGGGAGTGATTACTTATTACTTGTTTTTTTTTTTGGTAGCATATTGGACAAGTTTTTTTTGTGTCAAATATTAAAATCTGTTTAAGGATCTGAAAGATTTACAGTTAATCCCCAAATTATTCTGAATAATTTTTCCGTAAAATTAGGCAGATTAGGATTTCAAACTATTTTAAACTAAAAGGCTATTTGTCTTTTTTGTATTCATATAGATATTTCATCTGTTTTTGGCATCAAAACTTTCAAACTCTTCTCACAAGTCGTAATCTTTGAGAGTTTATCTCCTTCCCTCCACAGATACGGAACAAGGCTGAAGTCAAGATTGTGTGTGGGTCGCTCCGAAAAGTAAATATTGCTTCCAGTCAGAAGAAAACATGTCGCTAAAATAAAAAAAATAATAAAAAAAGATCACTTTAAGCCTAAATCTGATAGAGATATGAATCAATTTTTTTTGGCTTCAGTGTAAGTGGGATGCTAAAAAAAAGTGTAAAAATGGAAGAAATATGTTTATGTTGCTTCTTGTGCAGGGCAGCTGAAGAGATTTTTTCTTTTATTATTATTATTATTATTAGTCAGAGACTCGCACATTTCTATTCACAGCTCCGTTGTCATGCCAACTATAATTACACACAAAAAGCCTCCTCTTACTTTAAAATGCTTCACATCGTCACACCCGCAAACCACGAGCCAGGAAGGTCTCATCAGAGGAATCTGATTTGACTAAATTTACAAACATGAAGTCTGATGTATTAATTACAACTTCTTCAGAAAGTATCTAAAACAAAAAAAAAAAAGAACTTAGACTTCTTTTTTTTCGTGCCGCCTGTTCTCAGCAGAGAGTTTTGCTGCTGCTGGCACATAACCCCTAAAAATATTCTCAGCGCTTTCAGTTATAGAAAACTGAGACGTTCTTAAGCAGTGATGCGTGGCAGCACACCGAAGCGGCGTGGCAGAGACTGCACTGCCGTAGACAAAAAGAAACGTCGAGGTCACGGCTGGCGAGAAGGCTTTCGTTGGCCGTCAAGAGTCACTTCTGCCTGCTTTCTGGGAAAGTTTTGTTCCGTTTCTTACATTTACTTCTCAGGCCTGTGCACCAAGCTGCAAAGCGAAAGCTTCCACGGACGCAAATTTCATTTCTGCTCAGCATCTTTTATCGGAAACGTGTGAGAAAACTGTTGAAATCGAGAAAAGGAAAAACAAAACAAAACAAACAAAAAAAAAAAAACTTAAAAGATTTGCGTTATAGCCGTGAAGGCAGAGTCTTACCCCGCCTCTGTGGGAGCAGCAGAGAAAACGCTACCAAGAGAAAAACGTGAGGCAAAAATCAGCAAAAGTCTGTCTAGTTTTCACGTTTAGATCAAAACCAATTAAAAAAAAAACAAAACAAAAAAACCCCTCCAACATGTAAGGTGAAAAGTAAAATGTGAGACGTCACCTCACGCACAGACAGTAGGCCCCGGGCACCGTCTCGCTGTCCCTCAGCAGAAAGCTGCCGTCGCGTCCGAACATCTCCAGCAGCTTCTCGGTGACTTTGCTCCCAATCCGGCCGTAGTAGATGGAGTGGATGGCGGCGCCCTCCGTCTCCATGGCGCCCTCAGAGCCAGGTGCCCATCTGCTATGTCCTCTGCAGGTGGAGGTGAAGGCACTCTGCTGCACAACAAGAGAGAGAGAGAGAGAGAGAGAGAGCGTGCGAAAGGTTATACGAGGCAGGAAAAGCTTTTCTGGTTTTCACACTTTTCTGTCATGCAGAGACACAAAACTGCAGCATGCGTGTGATTTTTTTTTTTTTAAACCACATTAAGGAGTTCACGGGGTGGAGCAGAAAAACAATTATTCTCATTTTTTTGCTTTTTCTCCTTTGGAGGCGCGAGTTTCTCTTTTTGTAAAAAAAAACAAACAAAAAAACACAGAATCGTTTGATCGATTTTTTTTTTTAACCCAATCCGACTTTGATTTGCGTTTTAGACGTGGTTAAAATGCAATGATTTAGTGGCACGTTTTATGTGCATCTCGGACGGAGAGGAGAGGATTCAGGCGAACAGATGTGGCCCTGAAGCGGACAAACAACCAGCAGACCCCCCAACGGCCCCCGCCCTCCACCCAACGCTCACAGCTACACAACATCGATAGCAGCTGTGGTTTCATCTGAACGCGTAAGGCCTGCCCACATGTTTTAAAGTTTAGAAAAGAAAAAAAAAAAAAAAACATTTCACCTGCCTGAGAAAGGTCAGCCCTCTGGGGAAAGACAAACACCATCAGCAGGATTGAACGGAGTATAAAGATCTAACGAGAATCGGTCTGAGCCATCAAATCCCCTTCCCTGTCTTTGCGTTTGTAACGAATATGAGAAGTTTTAAAATTCAAAGTGAAGCAGTAAATTTAGCGTCGTGCCAAAGTGCGCTCGCGCCGGTTGAAACGGAAGTTTGCTACCATGTAAAATAATGACAGCATAACTGTGTCTCGAAATAACCTCACACCTATTCTGTGCAGTTCAGCTAAAGTGAAGCAAACAGAAGTCTGTTAAAAGTAGACCAGTTGCATATGTTTTCACACTTTTTATCTCATGGTTTGTTGAAGCTCCCGTTCTCCTTTACTGTATTTTCAGATTTTTATGGTCTGTGGTTGGAGTCTGTCAGCCAACACACATCCTGACCTCACCAAAACCTTCTCCAAAATCCATCGCTTGTTTTCTGAAACATTTAGTTCTTCGTTCTGGTAATTGTCATTCCAAAAATATGAATTATCCTCTCACAAAGTCGTTTATTTTATTCTTTTTCATCCCACTTTGAAAGCATGCTTTGACTCGCCATGATGCTGAAGGATAAACTCTCTTTCCAGAGGACATCTGAACCTTTTTTTGGTCAAAACTGGCTGGTATTCGGAGCTTTTTATGATTTATGATTGCTTCACAAAAACCCTAATTCTGTCTGAGTAAAAAGAAACCCCAGAGCATAAAGCTGCCACCACCACATTTCTCTTTGTGCATTCGGTTCTTTTCATAAGGTGCCGTTTCATTTTGCTGTGTGACTTGCCGTCACATATTCTACATTGGTCAAAAGTTCATCCGTTTCTCCGGAACCTGGATGAAGAAATTTTGCGGCGTAGTTACGAAATGTAGGTCTGCGACTAGCGATTGTGTGGCGACACTTCATTTGACGGGTTGCGCATAAGACTGACATGACACCGTCATAAACACGAAGGAGTCTTTATGAACGTCTGTGACTGCTGTCATGAAGTGTCACTCGGTAAACAATGACTTTAAAAGTTGCATCGAAAGTCCATTAGACCTGCCAACTTTGCATTAAAGTGTCAATATTTACAAAATAATTCAAAGTTGGCACTTTTAATGCAACTTTTAAAGCAGCTTTACATTAAAAGTGTCATTATTTACCGAATGACTCTTCATGACAACAGTCAGATTCATAAAGACTCTTTCATGTTCGTGTTATGTCATGTTTATGACCGTAACATGTCAATCTTATGCACACCCCGTCAAATAAAGTGTTACCGATTGTGTTAGCCACTTAACCCTATATATGCAATGTTTGAAATACATTAAAAGATGCAGATAAACAATAAATTAAGCATCTTATTGCCTAAAATTTAACTACATTGCATTCTTTTAGTAAATTTGAACCAGGTGTTCAAAATTTACCAGGCCTGTAAAACACGTTTACAGACAAGGATTTTTTTGTCTTAAATGTATATGTGGTACAGATTTGTCTTAATTACTGCTTTTTCAGAATGTCGTATTTGTTTTTTTGAGTCTTTATACTCCACTTGACGACTAATCGATTAATAAATGAGTTGACGATTTTTTTTTTCAATTATTGATACATCGTGATTGAGCCGATAAACCGTTTCAGCCCCACCGAAACGTAATATTTGCTTTATCTTAGAAGGGAAATGAAACATGACGATATATCTAATGTGTTGGAGTTCCTTGGAGCTTTCTGCTCTCGGCACCAGAACCAGGACCAGAGAAAGGATTGGCTGCCTTAACCAGGTCCAAAATCTGACTGCCGGCTTACTGACGAAACCAACTGGGCTTTTTGTAGTTGTGCAGCTCCTGGAATCTCAACACAAAAGGCTGATCTCTTGGCGTTTCTTAATCCACCTCGGATTAGGAAAAGGGTTGAGTATGTAAGAAAGGCGCTTTGAAAGGAAGTTAGTACGTGACTCTGTGTAGGATGTGGAGAAAAAAAAATCTTGAAGGAACTTTACATAAATTAGAAGAAGATAGCAAATTGTAAACAAAAATACCCTTCATGATCATCTATGTTGACGGACCCCTGGGTCAGTATTACTGTAACTGAGTCATAGTTGGACCGCAGCACTCCGTTAGTAACGCACTTCCTGGTGAGGAGACATCACAAGGATCATATAAACCAATCAGCATACTTTCATTACATGTAATGAAAATTGCTTCCTGGAGGCATGGACTCAGTTTAAAATTTTGAGGTTTTAAATTTTACCCAGTCGGGTAAACATTTTGCTGTGGTGTGTGATATGAACCTTACCAGAAATTGCCTGTGCTGTAAACAACCATCCCCCAAATCAAAGAGAGAAGTGCTGATCGGATCAGGGCGGCTGTTAAAGTTGATTCCATTTTTGGAAGCGTGGCCGACACAAACTGAACGGCTTCGCTCACTTCCTCTGCTCACATTGCTAAAACTAAGAAAGCGCAGAAAATCAACGTCATCGTTCACTGCTTCTCCTTCTGTTCGCTGATTGGTTGAAATTCTACTGGAGGAATCCAAGTCAATGGGAGAAAGCCCATACTGCGCTGTGAAGGGAGACGAGGACCAAGTATAGCTGTATTTTATGACTGAGAAGCAAAGACTGATGAATCCTCAATGATATTTGAGAAAATGTCCCCTGACAAATTGTACCTTGATGACATCTTCAACAAGCTTCCATCTTAATACTGGCTGCATGTTTGACTATTCTTCTTGGCAGGAACTCCAATTAGATCATGAATTAAAAAATATTCAACCTGACCCAACCCAAGCCCATCAGCATCGTCTCCAAGCCCAATCTGACCAAAAACAATTAATTGTATTTATAGACCCGAGCCTGAAGTAAACCTGACATATTATTTAAATTAATCTATTTCTGCTTTCGCTTTTAGGCTATAATTTGAGCAAGCGGTGTAGCTTGTCCTGTTTTTAGTTTTTCTTTAATGTCTTCCAGCTCCATCTTGTTGCTTGTTGTAACCGCAGGGTGAGTCAAGTGCAAATCTCCTGAGATGTGCGACTGATAAGAGCAGAACAGGGTGTGGCTGTGTGCGCATTGTGCAGCACTTGTTACAGCCTAATAAACTTCTGACCTTTATTTCTTTTGACAGAATTAACTGCCTCCTCCTCTACTTAGACTACAAGTAGATTAAAACAAATTTATATTGTGGATTTTTGTTTTGGTTTTCTCTGGGCTGGACGTCTTATAAGGTTAATAACCAAGCCGCAGAAGCCCGACCCGACCATAAAGAAATTAATTTTGGTCTGAATTTCAGGTCAAGTTCAGACCATAAATATAAATATATACCCTGATTTAAGGTTTTCCCAACAGGATCAGATTTATTGCCGAGAACCACGACTACAGCAAAGAAACAATGGATCAAACATTTCCTTTTTCTAAGTTTATTTGAACGTGAATGTAGGATTTTGACCCTGTTTGAATAGAACATTCAAAGCTGTGTATCAAATCATTGCAAAAAAGAATTGGAGGATTATTGTAGTTAAACGTGGAGAAAAACTATTAATAGCCTTCTCCAACATAAAACACATAAAACAAAAGGCCTTTAAGTCAAGCCACATTTGGTATTGAAACAGTAAATTATTTTAAAAAATTATCTTTGGATATTTTTGATAGATACATAAACAGACAGTTGATATTATTGGTAGCTAAAGTTCTTTCTTACAAAGAAATGTTACATTTAGCATTTGTCCCCCATGTCCTTTTTAATACAGTCGAAACAATAAACCGTGTACAGTTGTTCCCCAACTTGTTCTGACCGAAGCCCATTTCAAGCAACAACTACAAGTCCACATAGAGTGTAAAACATACTCTGGTTCTCTTTTAATCTTCTTCTCCTCCTTTAGCCTCCAGACAGTCGATAGCTTGGAGCTCGGAGGAGAACTTCTCTCCTAGATCTTTGTTTGCCTGGAGGAAGCCCCGCAGCCGTTTCAGCTGCTCCGCGTCCTGAGGAGCAGACAGAGAGTCGGGGGAAACGTGTGTCACGCATTCTGTACGTCTTGTTCAAAAGCAAACAAGAAAAGACAAAAAATAAAAACAAAAATGCAAGTGCGCGGTTTTTGTTCCGCCTACATGCGTCTTTTCATCCTCGTCTTCCTCGTCGGCAGCACGCAGACAGTCCAGCAGCATCTCCCGCAGCAGCTCGGCTTCCCACCGGCTGACCGACTCGGCGCCGGACTCCGGCGAGTCAGGGTCCAAATCGGTCGATGGGCCAGCGGAGTCCAGTCGGTCGACACCAAACACGCGTATGGAGAGATCTACGGTCAGCATCTGGAAAAAAGAAAAAAAAAGATAAAACTTAAACATGATGACAGCAGCTGCTTTTCCATTGACCATATAATCGTGCATATCAGTATTACGAAAATAAATCTGCTTTATCGAAACACAGCAATTTAAAAACAAAACTCATTTTTTTGATAAAAGGTTTTAGCGTTGGGATGAGTTGGTTTGAAATTAGCGTATTTCTCAACACTGCAACGAAAACGCTTTTTCTTTTCGCATCATACAGGTCACCTGATCAGCAACCAGATGTTAACACTGGTGGAAAAGACAAAGAAAACAACAGGAAGTGGTAGTAGGATGGCAGCGATGGGTGTTTTTAATCGCGTGAACGAACTTATTCACATGTGACTTTAACTGCGTTTCTTATTGGAAGTTGCAGTTAAGCCTGTCACGATAACAAATTTTATTGGACGATAAATTGTTCCAGAAGTTACTGTGATAAACGATAACCATTTCCAACTAATATAATGGAAATGGCATAATAACGCAAGAACACATGGTCAGAAATCAGTAAACTTGAACATAGTAAGTGGGAAACATTTTAAATATCCAAAATAAATAAATAAAACAACAAACAAAATTGTTCTTCAAAGAAAAGGGCTAGTTGAGACCGAAGCACAAAACTGAAAACTGTTTTCATCCAGTTCTTAGTGGAAAAAGAGAGAAAAAAAAGAGAAACGATAAATCATGCCAATGAAAATTACTGAGTTTCTTTTAATTCATCACGCAATTAATTGATTTATTGATTATTGTGACAAGCTTAGTAGCAGCATGTAAATTTCACAAAAACATGTTTTTTCTATTCTTAAAACTGTCACCATGTCGTAACAGCAAAATATGAGATGGACAATCTGTACAAAAATCTAATTCCCTCGCCTGTACCCTGAACTACAACTGCAATCTGCAGAAATGCATTGATCCCCGTCAGCAACAGCCAATCAGAGCCAGGAGGAGGGACTAAACGCTGTCAATCACCCTTGTGTACTTTAGAAAAGTTACATACCGCAGCTTTCATGGAAATACAACAATTGCTAAATTGGGTTTTCCTGACATTTTCGACAGCTTTGCGCACGTTTGTAATGGAAGCGCAGCTGTAAAAAGCCCGAAAGTGGAGCTGCCGCTGTTTTCCAAACAAACTCACGTCTTCAATTTGTTTCCCGACGGTCAGCATGTGGGGCACGGAGCTCAGCTGCTGCACAAAGTGCCTCAGAGCCGTCCTGTAGTGCCTCATCCAGTCGTCCTTCACCCGAAACTCAGAAGAGTGCATCAGCTCGTTCCTGGACTGAATCACCTGGAAGCAGAAGCACAGATGTGGAAATGCGGTTTTAGTCCTGACATGAAGACGCGTTGTAAGTCTTATTTTTTTTTTTTGTGCCACTGCTCACCTGTCTCACCAGCTTTGGATCCACAGAGCTGAAACGGTCACAGTAGTTGATCAGGTTGAGCAGAGCGGAGGCGTCGAACTCGTCGGCACGCTTCACCTTAGCCTGACCTCGTGGCATGTACGCCTGAAGACACACAGAGCAGCAGAGCATGGGGACCCAACACGAAGTTCAAACCCTCCCGATGGACTCGTGGTTGGTTTAATGTCAAGCTGAAACGAAGACGGTTGTTTTCTTTTTGATCCAGAATGAGTCCCGTCTCCGTGGTTTCCGCGTCTTCAGCAACGATGAGTCCTGATCCCATCAGAGATGTTTGTTTACGTCTTGTCTCAGGTTTGTTTGGATGCGTTTTCACTTCCTCTGCGTTTCACCTTTCATCTGAGTCCAGGCAGTGATTTCTGATGCACGAGCCACCAATACGCTTACCGGTGTGTTGAAGTGGAGAGAAAAATCACACACACACACACGATTCTGAAAAATCTGAAAAGTGTGACATTTGTACTCGTCTCATCTCAGAAGGGATCTAAATATGTTAGGGTTTTTTTTTTTATCCTGATGTTTTATGTAATTTTCACTTTGTATAAAAAAGTAGTTATCTATCTATGAATCGTTTTGCAGATTCTACATATTTTTTGTTAAACATTTAAACCTTTCTGGCACAATCTAAGAAATATATTAAAATATGCAAATAAGTAATTAATTAAATTCCTTTTTTAAATAAGAAATTAGACTTTTTATTGCCTAAATGAAGTATAATGGCATTCCTTTAGTGACTTTGAAATGGTTGAATATATATTTAAAAAAAAAAAACAAAAAAAAAACACTTCAGAAGTGAATCAATTACTAAAATAGTTAATCATTCCAATAACTGATTCATCACAATTAATTGTTTCTGCCTTAGTTTAACAGAACCTCTAGGAAACTGAAACAATGAAGCTGTGGAGCTTCTTATAATGATTTCATAATAGGTATTAGATAGAGATTAAGCATTTATTTTTAGCTGGACAGTATTGCATCTATTTCAGATAGAAGCAATACTGCCATCTAGTGGAACTTTACGGTATAGTCAGCCTCTATGTGTACAGCTCAGGAGTCTGCTGCCACAAGGGGCTCTTCGGATGCCTCTTAATCATTTTGGCTAAAAATGATACCGAACTAACAAATGTTTTTAAATACGAACATAGCAAATACACGTTTTTGGCTGTTTCTATCCTGCAATTTTTGAATTTGATCTCAAGTAAAATGTGTTAAGATCTGTTCTCATTGTCATTTGATTGGAATCTAAATGCTTTTTTCTAGATTTTATTTTCCATCCCACAAAAAAAATAAATAAAAATCCATCCTATTCTTAGGATTAAAAAAAAAGAGTAATAACAACCAAGTGGCTATGTATCTGTAACTATAATTTATCATCCAGTAATATTTGTTATTGTGACCCGGTGAGCCAATACAATCCCGTCACACACTCCTTAGTAGGAGACATATTCACTCCGACCAAACCCTCTGAGTTTCTGACGTCACTGTGCTAAAGCTAAGTTACCTAATTATTCCATGCAATGGTGAAGATTCAGATCTTTTCGGGGAGACATTTTTGCAATGAATGAGTCATTTCATTGCTCAATCATCTATTGACAACACAAATTGTCAGCACAAGAAGTGGAGGAACAAAGTTTGGGAAGCAACTTTGGAGTCCCTCCCACAACTGTACAAATGCGTGACGCGGTGCGACAATTTTATCTGCAATCAAAGGCGAGACTGACATAAAGAACAAAACGCTCAGCAGTTTGCTTCAGCGACATTAGGTTGACTTTGCGCGTGGATGGAGTGATGTATGACCTACCTTGGCCAGCTCCCAGTGGTCCGTCCTCCAGTAACGGGGAAAACAGTTTGTCCAGTGGATTGTGGCATCTGGCTGTCTGTGGTGTCTCAGGATAACTCTCTGCCACTCTGAACACACCCTGCATACCGAGACAAGCTACCAGTACGGAGACCCAATGAAACACACTGACTGTGGGAAGTTACAAATGGGAAACATTTACGGGAACAAATGGTCAAATCCTACCGTATTTCCTCTGGGTTTACAGGAAGAGGTCTCGCAAGGTTTCCGCAGGAGAGGATGCTGGCTGAGCAAATCTCCGTGGAAAGCTGCCAGCTGCTGGTCGGTGAACGGAAGGAGGCCGTCCTTCAGGATGAGCAGGCAGCGTCCTGCTTTCAGCCAGTTCTTGTACTCCTCGTCGTTGAGACGGAACGCCAACTCCTCGCGGACCATCTCAGCTCTACTTCCTCATCAAGTGAAGCACAACAAAGGGGCAGGGCAATGTTCAGGCCACGTGCACAGCTCTGCCCACTAGCTGCAGTTCAGCACGGCGGCCACCAGATGGCGGTGTGTTACCGTAACTACATAAAGCCGGGGGTGGGAAAACCAGGTGGGCTGGTCGAGGGAGACAACTTTATGTGTGAAATAAGGGAGTTTATGACAGCATGTGTGGCAGAGAACTCTGAAAAATTGGAGAAACTTAGTTTTGAAAGATTTCTATCTGAAGCTGAAACATATAAGAACTTCATGTCATCACCTGCAGGACCAGGGAGGTCACAACTTGGAATCTGTCAGTACTAGTGAGACTTATATTTATATTGAGGATATTTTTATTTCAGATCGCTGACGTCCTTTTTGATTTGTCTTTAAGCATAGAATTATCATTGTTTCATTGGCTCTCGTATTTTAGTTCACCTTTGCTGAAAAGTTTTCTTCACGTTTTTTATTTCTCTTGACACGGCAGTTATGATGTTGATTGTCTAGCTAATGTTTTTAGCAAACATTTTGGGGAAATTCTAGATGAAAATCTCTTATCAAGTCTGTACCTTGTGGGAAAAACCAGATTGGCTCTGTGAGGCAGCTATGTAGGAAGACCAAATGTTTGCGGAAGTCAACTAGGCACTCTGCCCATCTCCTGCATTTGAAAAAGGTTTTGATTTCCCACAACTAGCCCACTGCATAAAACAGTGAAATTTCTCTAATTCATCTTTTCAAATGTGAGGACAGGATGATGTCAACATCTTCTGCTATAACTATTGTTGCAGCATCACTATTTAAAGCTGTTTTCCCTTGAACTGTAAAATGTATTGGCCGCCCTCTAAATTTTGGTCAAGTTTCATCATTCAAAAATGGTGTATTTCTCCTCTTCTTAAAAAGTCTTCACCTTAGATTGATTGTGTCCTACGACTTATAGGGTTATCTCAAAACTTTTTTTCCTGGCCAAAATTCTACAGCAACCGTGGGATTCTGATGATTTTAATATTCCAGCCATATTTCAGTCTGGTTTTTGAAGAGCCTATTCAACAGCGTCAGGATTCCTTAGAGTGACTAACGCTTTGACGATGTGGAAATGAGAATCGTTGGTGTTAGCTGGACGTAAATCCCAGATTTATGTTCAGCCCTTTAGTATCAGGGATCACTCAGTACTGCTTGTGAAACTGAGTCTTTCAGAAATATTTCTATTGCCCAGTACAATTTCTGTTTTTGGGCCTAATTTATTTGTCTTCGTCTCCTTCCGTTATGCAGTCTTTTAAAATCTTTTAATGAAATCTCTTATCATTACTACGCTGACGATACTCAGGTTTTAATTATTTTTAAACCCCATTCAATTTCCAAGCTATCTGTTCTACAATAGCATATGAAATCAAGCAAATGAAGGTCGAATAATGATTTTCTCCAGTTGAATGAATAAAAAACAGAAGTTCTTATCTGTGCCACAGATAATTTGGTTCCTTCATTTTCTGACCACTTGAGTTCAGTTGCCTCATACATTAAGTTTGCTATTAAAAATAAATTTTTTGATGGTGTTGTATTATTTTAATAATATGTGAAGGATGTTGTTTATTCCTTCTTTTTTCACTTGAGGAACACTGGGAAACTCAGGTGTATCATTTCTAATGCTCAGATGGAGATGGTGATTCATGTATTCATCCGTTCTTGTATTGATTATTGCATTTCCCTTTTGACCTTTTCTCAGTGAGAGTTCTACAAATCATTCAACTGCAATATTTTTGACTCCCTTATGGGCTGCAATGCAACACCTCTGATTACTCTTCATAAACCACCAGTTCCAGGAGGACCCAGATCAGGGTTCTCGTGTGGACTCATAAGACTCTTTATGGTAATATTTCTGCATACATTACTAGACTTTTACGTCCATGTGTCACCACCACCGGGTCGCCATGATTGACTAACCTGGGATTGCTTTACTGTCCTAAAGCCAGGATTAAAAATCAAAAGTGAAAGTATCTTTGCAGTTGTAGCTTCTCATGAAAACATGGGATTCGAAGGTGTCCTCATGCAGCCCATAAGTGTCTCCAACAAATCTATCCAGCCCTTCCAGCAAGTTTTGGATCTGGCCAGGACTCTCCCCCAAGTTAGCCGGGTCATTGCCTTTCTATGCTGTACCGCTCCAGTCGAATAACTCTTCACTGTTTCGTCAGGTGCTTTTCCTATTAAAGTGGATTGTCTCTGGTAGAATTTCAACTGGGTCAATCAGGGAACTGAAGGAGAAATTGTGAACGATGGCATCGCATTTCTGCGCAATTTATAATTGTAGTCTGTAGTTTTGGCAATGGCAGCGGAGGAAGTGAGTAGAGCTGTTCAGTCCGTCTTGGTCTCGCTTCCAAATACTGAATTAATATTAACAGCCATGTTGTTTGGCTCGGTACTTCACTCTCCGCAGTAGAGGATGGTTGGTTGCAGTGCAGAAAATTTCCGGTAAGCTTCACTGCCTTGAACTGGCGCATTACACACGTCACAGCCAAACATTAGCAACAAGGTAGAATTTAAGACTTCAACTGAGTCTGCTCTTCCAGAAAGCAATCGTTTCTCAATAACCAATGGTCCAGACTCTCTGTACAAAGCAAATCACACAACAAGGAAATAGGGGATGGGAAGCCCGAAATACCTCTGCTGATTTCTTTCAAAGTGGCAGAGGAGGCTCTGAGTCTTCCTTGATACAGAGTTTCACACCTTATCTCCAATGCCAAATCCAGCCATGAATCAGGACACTTTCCTCTGAGCTGCTTCACTCTCCTTCTTTTGATCATGATCCATCTCAAGAGAGATGAACCCGTAAATCAAGAGCTGCACATTTTGCTCAGCTTTATACTCCATGACAGATCGTATACCCATTTATGCTAACGTCAATCTTGTACAAAACAGAGGGAGTATTCCACGTCTGCTGATTGAAACAAAAGCTAATGCAGTAGGTGGTGCTGACACATTGCCAGTCTTCAGCTGGTGGAAATATGCAGACTTTCAATAAAGATATTATTTTTATACAAACGCTGTTTTTTTGTCTCTAGTCTACAGGCCCTCTGGTAGTTATCCACTTCTTAAGAGAATCTGTGCCTTCCCTAGTGGTCCGACCATTTTAGTTGATGTTGAAACAAAGAGATTCACAGTTTTCATTCCTGACTCAGTTGCTGAAATTCTCTCATGTTCTCTGCACTGCTCTTACTAAAGTTTTCCTTTACATATTCAACGGTTCGAGACTACTCGCTAATTAAGTACAATGCATTCGACAAAAATTTGATCAACTAGTTTTCCTATTAGAAGGCTGAACTACAAAACTAATTGCCCCGGTACAGCTTTTTGCTTTTTTAGATTCTGGGTTTTAAAATTGTTTCGGATAATTCACCAGAAACCTTGATATCTGGCAAAAGCAGTGTCTTAGTGTCTGATTAACCCCAGTACTGTAGGATCAATAAATCATTTAAAGAGAAGTAACATGTCAAATCCTGGTGTAGAGATTCAAGAACAGATTAGAAAAGGGGGTTCAGCGGTGGCGCAAGACACACATACGGAGGTCTTATGTGGCCATCACAAGCTCCTGCCCCAGAGCATTGACCTTTGCAGAATGTCTTCCCCTCTTTCACAACCCACATTTCTGTCAGTTCACTGTTAAATAAAGGGCACTAAGGCAAAAAAAAAAAAAAACTTGTGAAATAAAGAACAAGTTAGAAACAATGTGTAAAAAGCAGAACAAAACCCATTTTTGAAGGACTTGGGGCTCCAGTGAACCACAGCACATATGGACAAAACAGAATATTGGTGAACCTCAAGAGTGACCAGCCTACCAAAACTATATAGAGCACATTGATTATTCACGTCCCTCGGTCAAAGCCACTATTCACGATTTAACAGTGAGAAACAGGCAGGGCAAAAATGGCATCTAGATTTCTAAGGTGATTAAACCACAACGGTCCATGTAACATATGATGAATGCATCTTGATGACCAACAAGACTTTAGAGGAAATATTCTGGTGAACGATGAATCCTAACTCACCATTTCAGAGAAAGTAGATCATGCTTTTCTTTAGGACTTGGATGACGTTTTGTAATTTTTGACACCATAAATTCTGCTCTCTTCTGCAGAAAATCCTGGAGGAGAATGAACATTCATCAGTTTTAGTCAATTAAGGTCTAATCTCACCACCATTGACTTTTTGTATGTATGATAGTTGAATGCAATTATGACATTTGTTGAACAGTTGAGAAAAAGACCAAAAATATAAAAATAACGGACAAGGAAATAGTCAAACATGCGTCCAATAATTTTAGATATGCGTTCATTTCACTTGTTTCCGTTTCTTCGGATTTTGTGTTGTGGTGAAAAACTAGGTCTCTCACAGATCTGTCTTTCACTCGAATTTTGCTTGAACATATTTTTATTCATAGCTCTGTGGAGAGCAATATGCAGCGTTCACTCAAAGATTAAGCCTCCCACCTTATCCCTATGTCTAAACCAATCCCTCTCAAACATACACCTACTTGAGAGCCTACATCACCTCGTTTCGGTGACTGGTGTTCCTGACAGTAAAAACCTGTAAAGAAAACCTGTGAGGCGGCTTGGTCTCTGCGAAAAGCTTGGCCGCATCTGATTAAGACAATTCCAACCCAGCGTTTCATCCGCACAGAATCCCACAAGACTTACTTTAAGGGTAGCATAATTAGGCCACGTTCAGCAAGCTGTTCAGCAGTTCAGTCGTGACTCCATCTGAGGACGCGTTCTCTAGTTAGGAAGATCTAAAACGAGGACTGGAAACCTTGATATCAAATGAGCTGTCTCTGGATGTGAAGCTACTGCTAGCAGTTTTTGCATTTCTGTGTCAAAGTTCTTCATATTCTTTCTTCACTTTGGACAGGCCGGGACTACAGAGAAGTGAGTCCAGTGCCTGCCTTAGAGAAATGTGCCGAACAGAGCATCACTTTGTTCTAACGCACATAGACAATCCCTGTTGCAGAACAGGAAGGCATGTTGCAAATAATGTTGTATTATTTGCAAAGTTCACTGCAATCATCAACTTTTTTTCCTATTTGACTATGCAAATCGTTATCTGAGCCTGCCAGTTCTACCTCTCGTTAAAAGTTTTCCTATTTCCATTGCCTCAATGTAACTGATTGATTCGGGAGACAAATTTCACTTTTAACCATGGGAATTTGGTCCTGGTGAAAGCCTTGCTAAAATATTTAAATTGATTTTTATTTTAGGCGTCAGGTAATTCCTCCCAGGCTGCTCCCGGCTCCTCGCTCTTCCTCCAACTGCCCTCCAACCTTCTGCCGCTCTGCTCCTCTCTCATCGCGTCCCATGCTTCTGCTCGGCTGTGAATTTAAATGAGGAAAATTGTCAAAGAAAACCATTAATACGAAGTGAAAGCACCTGATGGCAATTCTGACAGCACATGCGCAAAAGGCACAATTAACTTGACCCGGCTTTGCAATCCAATTTGATACCTTTATGTCAAGAAATTGAATTATGATTGGATTACCTATAGGTACCTGTATTTATAAATGACCTTAGCACATCCGACGGTTTCTACTGAATCAGTGGAGATGCTGAACGTACCTTTTGAGCAAATATGCCAGCTTCCTTTTCCTCTTCTTTGCTTTACTCAATAATCTCTGAAGAGCCACTCAAAATAACTTAACCAGAGCTGAAATAATGCTCAAGATAGAAAGTTCCAAATAAGTTTCGAGAGAGAGCCAATGTTTCCACGACACTGTCAAACGATACACCTCTCCCAAATTATAAATAGTGGCTGTCAAACGAAACCTGCTAGAGGTGTTAGCTACAACGAGCATGCATTAGCTTAGCTTAAAGTTAGCAACATAAACACTATAAGAAACTAGAGCTAAGTCTTGAATATTGTTTCACCCAAAAGTAATTTACTGTCCATTTATTAGAAAATTAAACAAAGCCATTGGAAATGGTACAGCTGCAGCCATGCTAGCCAACAGTCTACCTGCTGAAAATTAGCATCAAGGTGCTACTTCCCAACAGAAACGCTGAAAAGGAGAACATTTGCATGCACAGCTGAGCTATGGCTTCAGCTCAACTTCATTTAATTGGACTGCTGACCTTGTATGAGCATTAAATCATTTCATGGGAATCCATTTCGCCTCAAGTATGTCTGACTCCATAATGATAGGTGGCGATGTGCCCCCTTTCAGCTTGTTAGCAATAGGGCCAACATGACTGAGTGTCTAAGTAATTCAGGTGATATGACATGAGGTCTGCACCTTCATTAATATATTTGGGAGTTATCTGACATGTGCAGCCTTTTCTCACGTGTTGCAGAGTCAGAAGAAGAGAGTGAGCCAAATAGGGGGGCTCTCAGTTTCCTGTAGGGTTGCCAACTTCTCAGTATGGAAAGTAGCTTTTAGCTATTCCACATGCAGTATGAAATAGAAACAATGTGGGAGAAACTACAAGTGAGCCAAATAAAACACCGTAATATCCTTAGAATTACAAAGGCATTTTATTCTGTCCATTCTTCTTTTGTCTAACGTCCCAGTTCCTCCCTTGTCTCATCCTTGATATTTGTCAAGCGAAGGTACTCAGAAGAGTCACCAGCTGAATTATTTAGCTCTGTATTTTATTTTATTTTACTGCATTAAATTTTAGCTCAGTTTAGTTAGGTTAATTTAAGACCACATTGTGGAACAGCTGGCTTCCTATCACAACCCAAAAATATCCGTGTCAGGTCCATTGATCGTTCTGATTTGCCCTGATTGACATGTGAATGATTGTTGCAAGAAAGAAGTTGCAGATAAACATTTGTTTTATTTGAAATGTACTGCAAACTCTCCCAAATGTTTAATCTGGGCCAAATTTAATCTTTGCGTTATACCAGGGGTGGTGAGAGATGAAGGGTTCCACAGTTGCCACCTGTGGCAGAGTAACCTCATGGTTAGGGTGAGGACAGAGCAGCAAGGCATTTCACAAAAACACATTGACCTCCGTCTTCATTCAGTTCAAAGCTTTGGCATATGATTCGTAATTAACCGAGTCAAAACAAGGCGCAACATCAAGCACATCCATAACCTATCCGAAAGGCGAGGGCCAATCAAAAGATTGGATCTCCACAGAAAGGCAATCTGCTTTTTTGTTTGATTGTCTCAGACCTTAACTTGCTTCTACGAAGGTGAGCAAACACAGATAGACACGCAAAAGGGGAAAAGACATCAAATATTCAACACGCCAGTGAAACCCAGGGAGAGAAAAAAAAATTACTCTGAAAAGATTTTTAGTCACGCACTCGATCAAATAGGTCGCACTCTAGAGACCTGGAAAGCAAGAGAGCGGTTTGGATCAGGTTGATTGTATATGTTTAATTGGACTCCCAGGTGCATTTTGCTGGCTTAGGGATTCCATAAATTATGATTCCAGACACCTCCAAATAGGGGGCGTGTGTTATTACTTTTGGAAGAATAGTGTAATAGGAATACCTTGGACAATGTTTCATATGAAGTGACAAAAGTTGGCATTGCTGTAAAATGTTAATTCGAAACGGTGAAGTGTTACTCCAGCTAGTTTTTAGTTTTACTTATTTATATTAACAGTAATGTTTCAGGACGTTCCAGGAAAAGGTCTTCTCTAGCTCTCCGTGCCGTGGGACCACGTCTGCCTCCCGATCCGAGTGGAGGCGGTGCCCCTCACGAGAGGTGGCATCACCAAGCTGCTACACCTGCCGCCTGCAGTGAAAAGCAGAGTTGAACACCCAGAGGAGGCCGGCCGGACGGCAGCTGCGTGCACCGACGTCCCCGAGGCCGCCGCTAAAGGCGTACATCAGGGACCGGCTGACAGATACCATGCATCAACCGAGACCATACTAGCTCGCCGGAGGAATAGCAGCGACTAACCCTCTTGCTATTTCGAGCCCGAGCCGAGCGGAGAGACGTCTCGCGAATGTCAAAAGCAACCAAATATGTATATATATATATTAAAAAAACACTTAACATTCCATATCCGGGGCGCGACTGTTTTCAACAACTGTCCAAACCCGGAACGCTGTCAGCGCCGTTTCTCCTGACGCAGCGGAGTTTCTCGGTGCTGCAATTTCCCAGCAACCTGGAACTTCTGATTCTAAAGGAACAGAAGCATCGGCCCACGGGCTACAATTTATATTGAATTACACTCCTCTAGGATGTTTTGTTTTTTATAGATTGAACAGCAAAGCACCGGCTGTACATTTAATACCGCAGGCCCTTGCGTTGATGGCTATTAACAGAGATTCATCAAGCCTGACGTGGGGGAAATCTTACACTGAAACAGGAGATCACTGAGGACCCAGAACTGGAAATTAAAACTGAACTATGTCAGTCAGGACTTGAATGATTACTTTGAAGCTTCACTACTATGATGAACATTTCTTATCGAGTTAAATCTTTCTGGTTTTTGTCACGTTTGCACCAAAACTGCCATCTCGGAGATTGACTCAGTCTGGGTTGGGGTTAGGATTCGTGGCAGCGCTACAGCAGACCAGAGAATAACACAACTTAGACAAATCTAAGTTGTGTTATTCGACGCATTCCTTTACTGTGAATGCGTCTGCTAGGTTTTGAGTTCATCCTTTGTCTTTTGTAAGTTGGTTTCCTTTGTCCTCTCCAGCTTATACATCTTGTTTTGCTTCCTTGCCTTATTTTGCTTTGCTTTGCCTAAGGCAGTGCACTGTTTTCATTAAGTCTCTGCTTTGATTCGGTCCTTCAGCTTGAGCATGCACATGCTAGCATCAGGCTACGGTGGAAAGGAGAAGCTGTGGCTTCAGGAGGCTTAACGTCTGCTCTGATCAGCTGGGGATTGAGAGCAAAACTCAAACTATGAGCTTTCATACAAAGGATGCCTGATATCGAACAACAAATATGCTGGGAAACAGTTTTGCAGTATATACAAAGTCAGTTGTGTAAATTTTATTTTAATATAGCAACTCAGTAAGGAGGACATGTGCAGCCATGGCAGTAGGGTATTATTTTTTTAAACTTGAGAGAGAAAAAGCATAATTTTCCTTCCACTTCTCAATTAGGTTCTACTTTGCGTTGATCAAATAAAATATCAACAAAGCTGAAGCTTGCGGTTGTGATGTTACAGTCATTTTGAGAAATGTGATGGTGGAAAAATGCTCTCGCTTCACTTAGTTACGGCTGCCACTGTGATTAAGTGTTTCTCTCGCTCCCTTCAAAAGTTTTAACATTTCTATGCTATCATTAAGTCCCCTGCTGAAAGTACCTCACAATAAACAACCTGACATTTACAAAATGTCAATACGCCGCTCTCCTGGCGCTTCGTCGGAGTAAACGCAGAAACGAAAGGCGGTCGGCCCGCGCAGGGTCCGAACCTTCATCGTCTACGGGCGTCTTCAGTCCGGGTCCCATCCATCACACGCATGACCTCTGACCTCTCCAACCTCTGACTCAGAACAACGCTTTGGGAACAGATTGGGTTTACACCCGTATATTGTTTCTGCCTCTCCTTCAGGTTAAGTGGGCCAGGGGAAAAAAAAAACAGCTTGAACAAGCAGAAGTGGTGACAGGACTCCTAATTAAAACGTATTACGTTACGATTATGAAAATGAAAAGACATTTGTGTTGTATCAAATAATTTCATCTTTACATGAAAATTTAATTAGTCTTTTAGGGTGTACAGAGAAAAACAAATATCCCGCTATCTTTGTAATTGGATCTCTGAGGATTTGATGATAGTTAAAGTAGATTAGACACCCTGGAGTACATGTGTGTGTGTGTGTGTGTGTGTGTGTGCATGTGCGTTTGTCTGTGTGCGCATAAATGAGCCTTATTCAGCAGTCAGTCGAGGGGACGCAACAATATTAATGCGACTGTGAGGATGTAGGTGTTTGTGCGGTACATGCATGCATCTGCCTGTGTTGAGAGTGAGAGTGTGTGTGCACTCGAGTGTGTGCCCACAATCCCGGAAGGGCATTTCTTTTCTTTCTTTTTTTTTTTTTTTCTTTTTTAGCAGCAGAGATCAAAGGGACATTAGTATTCTGAAATAAATCACATGCTCAGGCCTCGCCGCGTTGGTCCCCTAACACATCCACAGGAGACACGCGCTCTCTGTCTCATTCTCCGCATCTCCTCCTTTCTCTTTCTCCTTCCATCTCCATCTTCAAACGACACCACCAAGCACCCCCTCCGCTCCCATCCACTCCTCCCCTCCACTCTGTCTCTCTTTCTCTCTCTCTCTGTTTTTTGGCCCCTAGTGGCCTTCCGAGCTATCTGCTTACTGGGCTCCGAATCCTTTGTTGCATCCTTTCAGCTTCTCACGTTCCGACTTGAGCTCTTTCTCCTCCCCTCCGTCTGCAAATAAGTGAGGAAAATGCTTTGTCAGAAAAAAACTGTTGTTCATTGCCGAAAAAAAAAAGTCAGAAGCGCAAAGTATGGGAATTTTGACAAGCATATCCGCAGGGAGAAGACCTCTTATTCGGATGCCTCTCTCTCTCTCCCTCTCTCTCTCTCACACCTTCTCTCTTTCAATCTGCTTCTGCCATTCTCCAACTCTCTTCACAGCTCAGCGTCACAATCAGTCTATATCCAAATGGTGATTATTATTCCCTTTCTCCACTCTTCAGAGTGTGAATATCTTTTTAGTTGGGAGGGAAGTGTGAACACTTCTAAGACTTCTGACAATGTTGCTGCTCACTCCCAAATTCTCCATTAATGAGAGCCGTTCTGCACGGACGGGCGGCGTCAGTCGGACCGCGCTTTCCCTCAGAAAGATGGCCGCCGCGTTTTGCCTTGGGGGGCGGGCGGAGGGAGGATTATAAAGGGAGAAAAGGGGAGACCTTCGTGTTTTTGATGAGAAAGTTTCACACTTTCTCAGACTCTAATTTCCACAGTTCTTGGTGCTCTGTGAGTCCACAAAATAACAAATCAGTCTGGACTCACGGCGTTTATTTCTGCATAGAGACATGGAAACGGGAAAAAGGAAGGGTGCAGGGAAGAATGGGAGGAAGGAGTGAAAGGGAAAAGGACACAAAGAAGCAAAAAGATGGAAGGCAGGACACACGGGAAAAAGGAATATGACAGGGAATGAAGGAGTGAAGGAAGGAAAGACTTAGGAAAACTAAAAGGAATGAAAAAAGTACGAGGGATTTAAGAAACACAAGGAAGTAAGCAAAGAAGGAAAAACACAGGGAAGTATGAAGCTGGGAAGTAAAGAGAGGAGGACAAATGTAAGAACTCAAGGAAGGGAGGACAATGTAGCAAAGTTTCCATTACAAATGTGTGCAAAACTTTTTGCACACATTTGTAAAGCACAATTTTGCAATTGCGATGTCTCCATCCATCCATCCATCCATCCATTTTCTATTCACCCTTCGTCCCTTACTGGGGTCGGGAGGGTTGCTGGTGCCCATCTCCAGCTACGTTCCGGGTGAGAGGCGGGGTACACCCTGGACAGGTCACCAGTCTGTCGCAGGGCAGCGATGTCTCCATTAAATAAAAAAAAAAAAAAAAACCAGTTAAAATCACACATGAATAAGTTTGTTTACATGACAAGTCACTAAGAAACACGCCGTGCTAACATCCTCCAACAACTTCCTGGCTACTTCTTCTTTCGGGTTTTCGGTAGTGGCGACATCCAGATTGTTGATCACGTGACTTGATGCAAAAAAACATTGTCATTGCAACTTTTACGAAATACACCAATTTTGATATGGCCAATAAAGGCCCAAAACACACACCTCACCCCAGCGCCAAAACTTTTTAGCGATACAGGAGAGTTTGTTTGAAATTGCCGTTTCCATTAAGCAAATTTATTTTCAAAGTGTCAAATTGCATAATAATATGGTCAATGGAAATGCAGCTAGAGAGGACTTAAAAGGGCAGTATTATGCAAAATAATTTTTTTTCAACTTTACATAATTTTATGACGTTATTCCCTCGTCAAAAACACACCTAGGGTGTTGCTTTGATTCTTCATACATGTTTGAGAAATCCTTGAATCTCCATGGCAACCATTCAGCTGTGCTAAACATCTGGTTGGACCTAGCCCCGCCTCCTCAGAGCTGCAGTTTCCAAGCTACTGTGCTTCAGTCTCACAGAGCAGCCCTCACTGTGACTCCGCCACTCAGCTCCTTCAGACTAGCCAGCACCAATTAGCAAACACCTGGATGAACTGCACATCTCATGAGTTCATTATATGAGCTACTACTCATCAGCAACCCTGATAAAAACATTGTTACAGGGTTGATAGAGGGGCTCTGCTGTGACGACTTCCCGACGGCGGAGTTTCAGGGAGAGTAAGTTTCTTAAAGAGAAAGGCACAATTACAAGGTCAAATTTCTTTTAAGTTATGTTTGATATATACAGCATTATATAAACAAAAAAGCACGGGGGAAGAAATATAAGACTCAAGAAAGGAAACTAGAAGGAGGGAATCAAGGCGGTAGAGAAGGACGCAAGAAAGGAGGGAATGAAGACGAGAAGAACGGACACAATGGTTAGAAAAGGAAATAGAAAATAAAATCTCCAAATAAAAACCTTTCTCCATACTGTATTTTCTTTTCCGTTTGCTATTTTCTTACAGACTTTCCTAAACTTTCCCAGACTGCTTAGCAACCCCGTAAGTGGAGGCAGGAAAGTGATAAAAAAAAAAAAAAAAAATGATTGGCATAACACCGCTGGGAGAGGAAGAAGCTCATTTTTTAGCCAGAGAATTAGAATGAGTGGAACATAAATGCCCCCTGTAGCTCCCTGACAGTTACAATATCCATGAGATTCAGCGTTTTCTTTGTGCCCCTGCTGTCGGCGTGCGCGCGCGTGCGCCTCACATGTAAGCGCGCGCGCGAGAGAGAGAGCAAGAGAGAGATGGGCACGTGTGTGGGATGGATAAGTTTCGCGCCAGGGTGTACACGCGTGTACTTATTTATGTGCGCGCTTGTAGCTGCGCGTGTGTGTCATTCTGATAGCCACCCACATGAATATGCAGATGAGCTTTAGAGAGCGTATGTGCTCAGCATTAAAGCCCACTCTCCACTGCTGACCCAATTTCACACTGCGGTGTATGCATACACTTGCTTATCAATGTATTTCTCCGAGCTTGGATAAAGAAGGAAAAAAATATATATTTATATATATCAGGATGGTTAAGACCTGGGCGTGTGTGTGTGTAGGTTTGCATGTGTGCATTTTTACAGAGAGAGAAAGAGGGAAAACACACACACACATTAAATCTCGGCCAGTGCGCGCACACACACACATTTCCAAAGCTGCCTGTGAATAACAAAATTCTCATTAATACAATCTGACCAAAAAAAAAAAGAAGAAGACGAAGAAGAAGAAGCCCAATCCTAATGCTGAGCAAGCTGGACTGTACTCTATCACAGTCAGAGGAGTAGTTTATTTCTCACAGCCGACGGCTCCAGTAATACCTGTCTGCCTTGGTTTAATGCAGCGCCGTAATGATGGAAGACCTCACAAAACATGATCCTGCCCAGAATTAGGTGAAGACACAGCTACTGGGCTCATATCCGATGAATAAATATGAGGCTGCGGCCCAGCAGCTGGTGCTGGTACCAGATGCACTTGGTCTAACAGGTGGGCTTGGGGTCCTGGGCTTACAGATGGCGCCCGCTCTAAAGGGCCGGACTGCTGGCTACCACCGAAGGGAGCTGCTGTAGAAACATGCTAGCACCTACTGCTGCCTACTATTAGTTTATTGATGTGTCTTTGAAAATAAATGAACATGAAAAGCACTTTGCCACAAGCGATGGAGGATACAGACCAAAACATGAGGAAGAAGTTGTTCTGGTCGGATGAGAGCAGAATTGAATGTTTTCGGCCCACACGTCTACATGTGAAGGAGAAACAACCTTGCACAAAACACCGTTCCCACAGCGGACAAAGGTAGAGGTGGCAACATGCTGTGGGGATGATTTTATTCAACAGGGACAGAAGACCTGCCGAGTGACGGGAAGTTGAATTAGGGCAAAAACAAGACACTCCTGGAGGCTGCGAAAGATTTGAGATTGGGGTGGAAGTTCACTTTCCAAAGGCTCAAAAAGTATGTTTCTTATTATGTCAAACAGACATTTTTGAGCTTTATATCATGTTGAAATGTTATTCCATCATCAAAAACACACCTGGTGTGTTGCTTTGATTCCTTCATACATGTGTCAGAAGTCTTTTACTCTCCTGCGGCAATCATTCGTAATGCCCTAACGCTTGTCCTCACAATGCTCCGCCTACATACCTAAAGCCCCAGCCAAGCTTCCACATTACAGAGCAGCCATCCCCCGCCACTCTCCCACTCAGCTCCTGCAGACTAGTGGCAGCAACAATCAAGAACTGCAAGTCTGCTCTACTTATCGTACGAACTACTTCTGAGTCCAACACTCCTAAGAACAGCTGTAAACTGCATAATGGAAAGACATTGTTGCGATGATGTGATGAAGGCAGAATGTTGGAACAAGCAGGAGCTTTTTAAAGAGACAGAAGCCCAATGTCAAGGTGCCAAATTGCAAAGTCTAATTTCTTTTAGGTCATGTTTGATATATAAGACATTTTTATAACAACTGAAGATGGCATAGTTACTTGACTGTGGTGTAAAATGGCACCATTTGTCTAAAAAAATACATAACACCACCCCTTTAATGAAACATACTTTATCAAATTAATATTATCTTCTCTTCTGCTATGCATTGTGAACTAGTCATTTCAATGTATACAAGTGTTAGCATTAATTTTGTCTTAAACTAATCTCAATTAGTTGAAAGGTAATTTGGCCTCATTTCCAAATTCCTCCAAATAAACATTCACAGTTCATGCTGAACCATGACATCTTTGCATCATTTTATCGTTTGGCCTCTTTTAATAGTTATCCACACCCAAACCAAACATTTCACAACAAGGTTACCACTGTGTGTTCTTCCTCTACATAAAATCCCAATAAAATACTTTGAAGTTAGTAGTTGTAGCGTGACAAACAACGTGAACATTTTCAAAGGCTACAAATATCCTTGCAATGTACTGTATTTTCGGATCTGTTTTTATTTTATTTATTTTCCTTTCCCTGTTAAAACTTAGATTTTCAAAAAGCCCCCCCTTTCCCCCCGGGCTGCGTGGTGTTCTGCCTCGGTGATTCCTGCTGATATCTCTCGCTCTCTTTTTCACATGGGTTATGATGAGCAACTCTGCCAACGGGAGATTTGTTTACAGGCAGGAGCAGCTGGTTGCGCTATGCCAAAGCCCCTACTAATGCCTGTGATAAGACCAGGAGTCCCCGAAGAGTTGGAGAGAAGACGAGAAGGATGCGAGAGAGTCGCAGAAAGGAGAGGAGTATCTCATCCTCAGTCGTCAGAGCCTATGTTAGGGCCCCGGGAGAAGTAATATATCAACACAGGAAGACGGAGTTTAAAAACGGTGCCTTTGGAAGGAGAATTACGGCGACTGAATTCGAATGTTTAAACATTTTGTGAACCGTTTATTAACCCAGAATCAGAAAAAAGATACGACTGTAAGAAAGAGTAGATGTCATAACACGTACGGAGGAAAATTCCCTGTATGAGATCCTAATTTAAAAACAGATTTTACATTGGAGTGAAAATGTTCAAACTCCTTTGCAATTACATGTTTTGGACTGTAAAACTAATATTAATATCAGACAAAGATAACCGGAGTAAATACAAAATCATAGTAATGATTTCATTCATGACTCTGAAAATATAACTGCCACCTGTGTTGAATTGTGAATTAACTTTTATTACCACATTGTTTTTTTTTATTCCTCTATCTAGACCTGATTACTGTATGACCTGGTAAATGGACAAATTCTCCAATAGAACCAGTTGGACAACATGAAGTAGGCTAAAGATCTGAAACTGCAACAGAGAGAGCCGTCAAACTTGAACTTTAGCCAGGGGTGTCCAAACTTTTCGTCATGTGGGCCAAAAAATAAAATAAAATAAATAAAATCAAGCAGATAAAATAGTCCAATTCTTTTTTTATTTGTTTGTTTGATTTTGTAGAGAAGGGTTGTTACTCATTGTAGATGGAAAACTTGAAAGAGACTTTGTACATTTTCTGTATCAAGCCTCCTGCACTCTTAAGAAATGGGGCCGCACAGAACCTGTGTGTGCTTTTTTCGTATGTGGTTTCGGGAACTGACAGTCTGACAGGACAACCCATCTTGCCTCCCCCATGTTTCCACCCTGTCCGACCGTGGCATGTGTCGCACTCCTACTGAGCATCGTGAGGGGGGTTAAAAGAAACTCGTCTAGTTTTCAAATTCTTATAGGCTCGACTGAACAAATTTATTCTCCGTTACAGAAACAGAATTTAGGTCACTTTCTTTCAAAAGTTTAATAAATTCAGTAAAAGCTGATTTGGTCACAGCAAAGTCAGCTTTTCAGAAAAAAAGTCTCTGAATAGACGTGGTTCTAAAAAGACAAATACTTTGTGTTGTACTTAACTTTTTCCAAAAATAAAAAGTCTCCTTATGCATCAACTACTTGTGCTGGACAGGCCAGATTTGTATCATTCTTGAACTGCATTTGGGGGCCACAGAGAATCAGTCCAAGGGCCACTAAAGGCCTCCTGGCTGCACTTTGGACAACCCTGGCTTAAGATCCAGCAAGTTCACCTCTAAAGAACTTGACAAAAATTAAAATTAAATTAAAATGAACGGGAGGCAGAGTTAAAGTCTGAACTTAGATACCATGCAAGACCTTAAACATTTATGCCTGGAAGTTCTTCAATGCGTCTGAATTTCAACAATTCTGCCAAGAAAAGTGGGTCAGAGTTCATCAACATTGACACAAAGATTGATTGTCAGCTACTGGTTTATTTTTCACACAAGAAGGTTGGTTTTGACAGCTCTTTTTTTTAACCCTTTGACAAATAAAATCATCATTCGGAAACTGCTTTATTTGTATTTACTAAGGTTTATCCTCGTGTGAGAAAAGTTGGTTTGATGATCTGAAACATCCGAGTGAAAATACAGGTGGGAAAAATGAGAGGCAGCAAAAGCTTTGAAAGGGCAAGAATCAAATGTCTTATGTAAGAGACAAGGAGCTGTAATATACAGGCCACTTTGTTCATTCCTAATGTAAGACAACCACTTCTAAGTAGTATTTGTGTGTTTTCCCATAAAACATCTGTATAGGATGTTATACTGGGGGTTTTCTCCTTTCTTTACAGCCTCATACCTCATCTGGCAATGGCTCCACGTCTAACTGGCCAGTTTAAGAGTTATCTTTGGAGAATAGAACTAATCAAACTATCATTTTATCCCAACATGAGAGGAAAGCACTGCGCTTGGCCCAGGCAGCAGCCCAGCCCATCAAATATTCAGTACCGCTCCGTCTTTCAACTTGTATGAATTTTAGACACCGGTAGCTCAGAGCTGCCAAACGGCTCCGCTTGGAAAAGCATTTCATTTATTTATTTATTTTAACAGTAAACATTTATTACACTGCAACAGACATTTTATGAACCGACTTTCATGTTGTCAAGTCAGCAATGCCAGTCGTGTAACTTGCTGTGACACGAAGCCGCCAGTAGGTGGAAACGTTGAGTTGGTAAGGGAGTTAAGAGGCAGCTTTGAGGTAATGCCTCTCTGCTCTATTGTTCCTTGCATTCATCCTCACCCTCCTTTTTGCCTTCCAGTCTCAACTCCTCCTCACGGACTTCAAACGAACAGAAGAAAATAAGGTAATTTAATTTGCCCCTCTGCCCCTACATGTGCTTTTTGAATTCCTTATGCTAAATACCTAACCCATTTCCTCCCTCTTCCGAAAGTACAAACGCTGACTGTGGTGAAATAAATCCCATTGCTGGAAGGTCCTATAGAGCATTAGGATGACCTCGTGTAAGCAAAGCACCTTGAAAACAGGGAACCTGCTTCGGTACTTGCGGCGCACGACCTGCCGACGGCTTAATAAACTCTGGCACCCGGTGTGCTGCAAACTCTGACAGACATTCCTCAGCATCTTTAAACCTCAACCCCACAAGTCCCGGCGCAGCACACACTGAACTCTGTGAAGTAGATCAATGGGAGGATTATCGCAGGACCAAGATGCCAGCTACAGAGCGGCTCTGTGCCGCCTCGGTGAGGGGGGAAGATTGAGAGGCTTCCCTTTGATCTGTGGCTAGGCGCATCTGAGAGGAGCCCGCTGCTGATGATAATGATGCCGAGGCCCGCCACAGAGAACCAGAGCGGAGCACCCCTCCGACCGCCCTCCTCTCTCCCCACTCACCCATCCCTCTACTGCTGTTATAAAAGACCGGCCTGTTGAGGCCCGGACAGGACAAATGGATTTAATCGGTCGGATTGCGGATTCATGAGAATTTATTCCAAACAAATGTGTTTCTATCCCTCCGCCACCCCTCTTCTCCTGAGAAGGAATTATATTGGTGCAACAGTGGTGTGTGAGTGCGTGAGGAAGTGTGTGTGCTCCAGTTGTTTCCTCCATCACATTAGATCCAGCTGAACACCTCTGTCCTCTTTCAAGGACACCCCTCCCTTCTGCATGTCTCCGTCCCTCAACTTCTCTCTCCCTCTCTCTCTCATCCTCACACACACACACATATGCACACACCCTCGCTGGGTGCTGTGTGACAGGACGCGGTGCTGGAGAAGGCTGCTGACATTCTGGACAGTAAAAGGCTCAGGGTGGAGTGTGCGTTTGTGTGTCTGAAAGACGGATGAGGAAACCTTGCAAGTCTTCCTCCCCGCTATAACGCTCCGTCTCATCTGCAGGGAATGCCATGCAGGGCCGGACTCACAGGGGGAATAGCCTGGGCACACCAGAGTACAGGTGCCTCTCAGTAATTTACTTACTTATTTATTCAGTATTCAAAAGGTGAAACTTTTGTATTAAGCCAAAACTGAACCAGCAACAAAATCAGCATTCCTACCCAAGTTAATGGGTGAAAGGATTGAACCTTTGCTTAGAGCTCCAAAGTCCTCTTTTCAGATGTAAGTCTGTGTTTCGTTTGGAAATTGAGGTCCCAGAGTCTGGCGAGACACAAAACTCACGCTGCTTGAGGTCCAGCATGAAGTTTCCACAGTTGGTGAAGATTCTTGGAGCCGTTCCATCTGCTGGTGCTGGTCCAGTGTGTTGTCTGAAGTCCAAAGTGAACAACTGAACAATGAGAGGCATGGGAGGCAACAATGTAAGGCAACATTAACAAATACCAAGGTTGTTTCATAAGTAGTGTATTTGCAAGAACTTTTACAAATCTGAAGGATGCGTTGTAGATTTGCATCCCACTCTCACACCTCTGACATCCCTATGTAAACTTCAGCACAACCAATTGTCTTCAGAAGTCATAATTAGTACGCACTATTAATAGCTTCTGTTGAAAAGAAACTTGTCTGGGTTTGTCTCCCACACCGGCTCCATTGCAGTAGGTGATGTCTTCCCGAGTCCAACCTTGGTGCCATGGTCACACACAGAGTCGGTGACCCCTCCCACTGTCCACAGCTGCCATGTCATTGACTCCTCCTTGTTGCTGTTTGACTATTTGTCAAAGCTCGATGATTACGATAATAGGATGTGCGGTCAGTAATCTCTTAATTAGTGCTAAGTGGGAATTAGATTAGGCTTTTGTTCATTTCAGGAATGACTCTGGTTAACCAGATTAGCCAAGCGAGCGTGGATTAGGTCAGACGGCGAAAGCTCCAGGTTAGAAACCCGCTGAAGCCGAAAGCGTTCTCCGACCGCCTGCCAGTCGGTACGCGGCGAGAGGCGTCAGGATCGGCCAAGATGCCGAGCAGTGGGGGTAACAACCTGGTGCCGCCCGCTGGAGGAGAAGAGTCTTTGATGAGTTTGCGGGGACAACTTTTAATTGCTTCTGCGTGTGCTATGATCCAACTCCAGACTCTAGAGTACATCTAACACCTCCTTCACACATTGTCATGCTCTCCTCTCTGCGGCGTTGTGTCAATTTCTGCTCACTCCTTCGCTGCTTAAAAGCTTTTCTGTTCAACTGACCTCCTATCCACTTCATTTGATGGGCCCCCGCTAAGAGGACTCCACCTTCTCTCCTCTTTCTCCCTTTTTTTCTTGGCTTCCATCTTCTTTTTGCTCTCCCTCTCAGCCTCTCATCATCCTCCTCCCCACCCTGTCCACCCTGCCCACCCTCGCTCTCCCTCTTCTTTTCAGCAGCCCAGCGTGGGTGGCTGAGTTTAATGAATTCTCTTTTCTCTCTATAGCCAGGCACTGATTTCTGATTGTGGAGAGGCATGTGTGTGTGTACGTGTGTGTGTGTGTGTGTCGGGAGGGAGGGAGGCTGTGTGAGGCAGACAGAGTCTACATTGGCACACATCTTTCTCAGCTTACTTCCCCTGCATCCACTGTGATCATTTCATAAGTCTAAACGAATCTTGGCCTTTGTTCTGATCAAGGAGTCGGGTTGCACTTCCGTCGTCTTTAAGGGGAAAGTCGGTCCACTGCCGGCTTTAAAATAGATCTGCCCCAGATTGTGTTTGTTGTTGTTGTGCACATTACCTGCCATCTCCTGCAGCATGAAACATGAGTCAAGAGTCTGTTTTGTCCTCTGTCTGTGAAGCCTAACTAATGCACAGGGAAGAGGATACGGTAAATGACTCCACAAAGTGTCACAGACGAGACGCATAATGATTTTTGGCTAAGCACATTATCTTTTAGCTGGATCTCACTAGACGATGAAACCGAGTCGACAGCCGTTCAAGTATGATTGAAAGAATCACAATGGTGTTTTTTGGCAATAATTCAACCGCTTCGGAGGTGATAGGTAAGATAATGCATCCTTTGATTCGAAATAAGATAAATAGATCCAGTGCCTTGAACAAATATTCATACTCTCTTGAATCTTTTCACATTTTGTTACATTTCAATGCGATGGGAGTTTTTTTTTGTGATAAATCAACACAAAATAGTGCATTATTGTGAAATGAAACTTTTTTATGCTTAAGTCAGGAAAGTTTGGGCTCAATTTGTGTTTATTCTGACATTCGTGATTAAAATTCACCACAGTAGATAGAAGAGGTTCTGTTTAAAGGGGCAGTATTATGTATTTTACAAGCACATAGTGCCATTTTACAGCACAATTGAGTTTAATATGTTACCTTCAGTTGTGATAAAAATGCTACACATATCAAACATGACTGAAATGAAATTAGGCTTCTCTCTTTAAGAAACTACTGCTCTTTCTGAAACTCCGCCCTCTGGAAATCGTCACATTTCTCCTCTATTAACGCTTTAACAATATTTTCACCAGCGTTGTAGTGAGAAGTGGCTCGTATAACGAGTTCAGCAGGTGCGCAGTTTCACCAGGTGTTTGCTAATTGTTGCTGGCTAGTCTGAAGGAGCTGAGAGTGCGAGATGAGGGGGAAAGGCTGCTCTGTGATGTGGAGGCTTGGAAACTGCTGCTCAGAGGAGGAGCTTCACCCTCGAAGGCGGTTCTACGTCCACCCAGGCATCTTGCCCAGCCGAATGGTTGCCAGGGGAGATTAAAATATTTCTCAAACATGCATGACAGAATCAAAATAACACTCCAGGTGTAACGGATAACATTATAATCTGATGTAAAGCTCAAAAAAGTCGATTTCACACATTATCGCCCCTTTTTCATTTAGCCATAAAGATTATGCTATAAGATCCTACAAAACCACAAAGATAATCAGTTTCTTTCCATGCATGGAGTACTTGGGTTGCTACCAACACCTGGTGAAAATTTCATGCCAGTAGCACCTTTAGAAATAGGTTTACTATGAAAAATCGGTATGTGCTCAATACTTATTTTACCTGCTGAAACATTTTGAAAGTAGACCTGCGAGTTTCATTTTGGTCTCATCTGAGCAGGTAGCACTGCAAATAACCCCGAACACAGCACACCAGCAGGAAAACATGGTGGAGATGCTTTTCTCCAGCGAGGAAGGGGGAAGCTGGTCAGAGTTGACAAGAAGATGGATGGAGCTAAATACAGGGCAGCTCACCTGAACCAGACCAAATTAGAGGCCAGAGAAGAGTAGAGAGTGGGGCGGAGGGCCGGTGTCCCTTCCAGCAGGATAATAGTGTTCACTGTCCAGACAATTTAGAACCGATTTTGTCTGATCCATACGTTTCTTGATCTTGATCTACAGTTCCAGTACCTGATTATTACAGCATACTGGACAAAGGGCGCTTAACAGATAAAATTGAGACACAAGTGTAAAAAAAACAAAAAAACAAACAAAAAAAAAACCATCTAGCTCCTTTGCAAGCTAGATAGATGGGCTTCTGTCTCTTTAAGAAATTAGACTTAATGACTAATTCTTCAGTCAAAGTGGGAATGTTGAGCATAGTTATCACTCACATGTGCAAGCTACTTAGCTAGGCTGCTGTATTAAGCCAACGACGCATTCTTTAGAAAGAACTGAAGTTATTAACACAACCCACTGACATTAACATTACTGTACGGCATCATTTTGCTATCATAACATGCTCAGAAAATGTTTAAAGAACCGAAGAACTAGGCAAAAACAAAGTATGATAGTGTCCACTGACTTATCAATAGCTAAAATACATTCAACCTCCCAGAGTTCTTGGTTCCTTTACAATCTTTTCAAAACACAAAACAAAAAAAGTTCACTGTGAAATTATGGCACATATTTAATGCAGCGGGCAAGATTTTCTGTAAAAATATAGAACAAAAAAGAAAGATCAAGAAGAAGGACAATAGGACACAAGGATGCAAAGCAGTTTCCTTCCATTGCAACTTTCTCCACTTAAACAAACGATAATTTTAAGTGTTTTTCTAATTTTTGTCTGCTGTAAACTTTGATTTTTAACCTGATGACTCATTGGACTCCTAGGGCTTCTGATTTAGGATTATGTTGTTTCAGATTATTGTACCTACCACCACTGGAAGCTGTCCTCGTAGTTTCCAATATTCCCCAAAGTAGAATGATGGGATCAGAGAGTTTGGACATGACATCAATCCATCCTAGACTGATAAAAACGAAAAATGATTCTTTTAGTTCATTGCTAACGACTTTTCTTCTTGGTGTGCAAATCCTCTACTTTTATGGAGTTTCTAACATTTCCTGCTGATCCAAGTAGCAACAAGCTACTTGGATGCTACTTGAACGTAGTTACTGCTATTTTCCCACTTAAATCCCATGGAAGCACACGCACTTTTGCTATATTAACAGTGGGTTTTTGTTGTTGTTTTTTTGGACTGGTCTGCTCAGTCCCTGATGCTTATAGATTCTTGCTCAAGGAACAATATGATGGTAAAGATGGAGCTGGTTTTAAAGTACGTAGGGTATTTACGTACTTTAAATATTAACTTCTCATCGTTTAAGCATGACTTCGTTGCACTTTTGAATAATTCTAGTATTTAGGCTATGCCATTCAGCGTTCTTTTTTTTTTTTAACAGTTTAAAAACGCATCACATTATTATTATTTAGAGACGGCGAGTTTTACCAGAGGCTTGGGCAACAAAAATTCTTTATTTAAATAAAGTTGGACTTTTTTTCCCCCTTCCTTGCTGTAGGGGCACTGCTTTATAATGTGTGTTATTAACTATCATTATGATTCATCCAATTTCAGCCATCTTAAGGGTCCATCTTCAAAATGCTTTCACTGTTATCACCCCTCTGTCCCTCCCTCCCCCGTCCCCAAAGGACTGTCATCATCCCATGCTGCTCTTTGTTGTGCGGCTTGTTTCTTACATTCTGATGGTTGACTGCACAGTTTGATGGCATAATCATCATAATGCAGTCTGCAAATTATGGGGAGAGATAAGTACAATGGACTTTGGAGTAAAAATAATTTCCTTTTTTATTTCAAGGCTTCACTTCAGGCTCCTCCATGGCTTCATAATTGGACCTAGTATTTACACAGTTGCACAACTTTTTATTTATTTATTTATTTTTATTCAGAAATAACTAGCTCTACTGATTTTTGCAGGCTGTTGTTATAAGTGTTTTAAGAATTGTTAATTATAACAAAATGTGTAGAAAGAAACTTCAAAAAGATCTGCAGTAGAGAAAACAAATGTGGGTAAATGCAGAATAAATGTGCTGCTTTCAATTTTCACATAAAAAGTCCAAGAATTGGCAAACTTGCCAAGAAGTGATGGTTGGGATTTTTGATCTAAATTTGGGAACGTTAATAAATGAAACATAAATTTTCACGGTGGAAAATCTACGTGGACCCCCGGTATTCACTGAAACCCGCAAATGGCTAAAATTCACGGATTGAGACCCCCTCCAAAAACACTAACACTGCCTTTTTCAAACACAAAATATTCCTCACTATGCATTAGTATTCATTGTGAAAACCATCTTAGCACTACTGCAGGAGCTAACATCTATAGTCTTCCTTATCTCTTAAGGATATAGCCAGTCAAAGCCGAGGAAAATGAGTGCTGCTCCTGGTTTGGCTACTTTACCAATGCCAGGAAATAACATGTGAAGTAGGATTACAACTAGGTATTTTAGCTTCCCAAGCATCATTGTCTTTTGAATCATAATTCAAAATAATCTGCAAATACTGGACCACCAATAGGGTGGTGGTGCACTGTGCTTCTTCATCTATTCAATTTTAATATAAGGAAGGAAAAAATCTTCATAGTCTTAAACCACAAAATTTTAAATTGCTTGGAAGAAAATGGAGGGAAATTGATGGTGTATGTCACACCAGCGTTGCTCTGAAGAGGTTTTCCCGATTCGCCCTATACGCTCCACATTATCATAGAAGGATTCAGGGAATCTCAGAGAGCGTCCACAAGGACACGGCGTAAGCACGCTGGACACTCCCAGAACCCGGCCCTGTCAAAAGCTGCTGGAACAACATGGGCGAGAGGTTCATTTGTGAAACATTTGGAAAGCATAGCATGGTAGCCTTCTATGCAGCCAGCTGCACCTTTAGTTTGCCCAGAAAAGCTGTTCTATTAACCTCTGGGCTCGGAGGCATCATCACACAGAGGAAATGTGTGCAGTGGTCAGATGAGCCCAGTATTTCACATCTTGTTCACTAAAAATAGACGAGCTAGGCCTGGGTCGGAGCGAGATCCCACAGTGTGATGATCTTGTTTAAAAGTGATACCGCTTCATGGTTGCACTCAAAAATATTGGTAACAAAAATTTAAATAATATATTACCTGCCAGCTTTAACTGAAAACAAATTCATTAACACTCATCCCACCCCGAATGGACAGTGATCTAAAAATGTATTGTTAAATAATAATAAAAATTTAATAAATATTAGATAAAAATAGTAACAGTTTGTCAGTTTGTGAATGTGCTCTTTCTAAATAAAGTTAAAAGTTTCACCATTATGTGCTTTATAGAGTAACACAAAAATGAAAAGCAGTAATTTGTATTTTCCAGGCATATGGTGTTATTTTATTGCACAATCAAGTAACTATGTTAACTTCAGTTGTTATAAAAATAATGTATATATCACGTATGATTTAAAAGAAAATTTACTTTGTAATTTAACACCTTGAAATTGGGTCTCTGTCTCTTTAAGGAGCTCCTGCTCTTTGGGAAACTCCGCCTTGAGGAAGTCATTGCAATATTTCTCCTCTATTAACCTTTTAGCAATGTTTTTAACCAGCGTTGCACTGAGAAGTAGCTCCTATAATGAGCTCAGCAGACGCGCAGTTCCACCAGGTGTTTGCTAATTGCTGCTGGCTAGTCTGAAGGAGCTGAGAAGGGAAGTGACTGGGGAAGAGATGCTGTGTGAAGCGGTAGCTCAGAAATTTGGAAGCTGCAGCACTGAGGAGGAGCTGCGTCCTTGAAGGCGTGCTAGGTCCACCCGGGGGTTTTGCCCAGCTGAATGGTTGCCACGGGAAATTAAAGGATTTCTCAAATACGCACGAAAGAATCAAGGCAACACTCCAGGTGTGTTTTTGATGAAGGAATAACATCATAATATTACGTAAAGTTCAAAAAGTCAATTTTGTGTAATGTTTTCCTGTGTTCCAAATATTCATCAGTCATCAGTCATTGTATGACAGATCAAATGAACAACGATATGTACAGACAATATCACCTCTCTGCTCAGGCAAACACTGTATGGAGGTTTAATGTCTGTTTGGTTTGAGGTAAAGTGCCATTGTTTAAAGCAAATAGCAAACCACCACACTGCACTGCCTAACTGAGGTTATCTAACAAAGAAATCTAACATGCAAAAACTGAAATCGCGTAAAATAATGACAATTCTCCATTAAAATTTCTCAGTCATTTGTTTATTACTTAAAGATTTTTCACATTTAAAGTAGTTTTAAGAAAATGAATGTTCACTGTGTTGTTGTAACAAGCTGCATGGCGGGAAAGTTGTTGCTTTGCAACAAGAAGGTCATGGGTTTGAATCTGTTACTTTGTTATTCTAAATCTCACTGCAAGGAACATTCTCCTAACGCATAGCATGGGGACCAAGGAGAAGTGCAGTGTTTGGGTTAAGGGGTAGACTTAAGACTAATGCGTGAATTGAGCTTATGTAGGTTGAATATTAGGGAATAGCAATGAATGTAAAATGAATGGAAGCCTATGCAAAGCTTTTGTGAAGAAAGCAAGACATACTCTGTACTACTTATAGAGTACCACTTTTATAATTACAAACAAAGAGAGGTCATTTGAGGAAAATACAGAGGTATGGTGTGAATTACGTTGTGGACAAGGACTGGTCATGGTTAACGGTTAGGGAAAATGTCCTGTTTCGTTTTGGTTAGGCATAAATTCAGGTCCTCAAATGAATGGAAGTAAATACAATGTCCTCAGTTTGGTAGAAGTACAAGCATTTGTACAAGCTTTACATAATGTTATGATGTTATTCCGTCATCAAAAACACACCTGGAGTGTCGTACCCAGGGTTGTTGGTCCTGTGTGTCTCTATGAAGCCCAATGATTGACTGCTGGTCTGTCCAAGGTGTCCTCCGTCTCTCACCCGCTAACTGCCAACGATGGGGACCAGCCATCCACCACACCACAAGGACAACGGCTAGAGAGACAATAGACAGACAGACGGATTATTGTAGATCACACAAATCCCACTGTCACTAATCCACTTTGATTAAAGTGTTTGTTTTTAACTATATTTTTATAACCAATTACTTAATAATCACTAATCATTTGGGAAGCTTTTTGATTGATTTCATTTTAATTATGTCGTATCGTACTTTTGTTTTGACAGACAGAGAGACATGGGTACCACTGCAATGGGAACTGCTGAGGAAGAGGAGAGTTCTGGTCTGGCCCGCCTGCAGTCCTGACCTTTTCCCCAAAGGAGAAAGTGGAGAATTTTTGAAACTAAAAATTGCAACAATAGCAACCCTGCACTGTCGCTTACCCTCGGGCGTGCTCGCCAAGAGAACAGCACTAAACAACACCTGCACAGAAACATGAAACAGTTCTGGACTCAAAATGGCTGCGACGACATGAAAAGTCAAAGGGAAATGTTTGTTGCTTTTTTAATTTTAGATTTGATTGGTGAATCTACATGCTGTTACAAGCCTGGACTGATAGGAGACACCTGTTCTATACAACAATCAGACAGAACACCATGCTTCACACTCTGATCAGCTTGCCCAAAACAAACAAGCCGGGTTCTCTAAAACTGGGTTGCGGTCCTCTTCTCATGCCAAACGCAGGACTTCAAACGAATGCAACTAAACAATCCTCCCCCGGATCGGAGCTGCTGTGTTGGAAAGTGGATCATCTCCACATCTGTCCGGGGTCACCGCCGCCTCCTCCGTCCTTCCCCTCCCGCTGATTGGACAGATGGATTAGCTGCTTAACGAGGTGAATTTGTTTAATCTGCTGATTGTCTCTGCGATGAAAACATATTTGGTTATTCTCGGCGGCCTCTGTTTTTTCTGTCCTCCTGATTAAAGACGCCCTCGCTCTGGCACGCTCGCGCAAATAACGGAACAGTTGTTGTTGTGACCGGAAGACAATACTCTGAGGTGTGCTGGCACAAACACACACAGTCAGAAACACACGGTCCCCTGTGCATACCCCCACCCTCGCTCGCCCTACCCCTGTGGTATGGTAATGAGCTGCTAATCTCTACGGTTTACACAGCCAGAATCCGTCTGGGTGTGTGTGTGTGTGCGTGCGGGTGGGTGTGTGTGTGTGTGTGTACATTAAGGTGCAGTGTAGAAAAGCCTAAGGAATTCTCTCAGGCCGTCAACCTTCTGCTCTCACTTGGGCACAATCTGTCAACACATTAAATTGTAGATTCTGAGTGTGAGTGTGTGTGAGGTGGAGAGAGAGAGAGAGAGAAAGTTAAAGCTCGACAGTAACGTTGAAACTGTGGGGTGGGGGGGTGGGGGGCAATGAGGCTAGAGACAGAAAGAAACCATGTAGATTAGGCGTTTGTTTATTTCCCTTGTAAATGTGCTTCTGTTCCATCTGATCTGCAAATCCCGAGTCCTCTCTGAGTCCCTCTTTGGTATTCTTTTATGTGTTTTAACGCTGCGCTCGCGCGTGTCGGTGCGTGCGCGTGTTTATTTATCATGCCGAAGTCACATCGCTAATTAGTCCCTGGGAGAAGCCCGAGGCCATTTGCAAAATCCCACTGATTAAAAACAAGTCCAAATCCAACCTTGTGTCGCACACACACTCCCAGCACTCCCAGCGCATATACAGTTTGCTCTGGCACGTCCACACACGCGTCTGCGCCGAGGAAAGCTACTTACTGTCAAGGCTGGAACACGTGTGGGCGAGTGTTTGTGAAGCGCATGTTGAACGGCTGCTGAACGGCTGTGAGGGAGCTGTCAGCCGCTAAGGCCAGTTTAATATTTAAACCGGGCCCTCTAAAGTTATCATACCCCAGGGTGACTCCTGTCACGCAGGGAAACAAACTCTCAGACGGCTCTCGCTGGGCGCCTTGCGCTGCGCGCGCGCGCCGCAACGAACGCACGCACGCACGCTCAAAAGCCTCCAGGAGCCCGGGCTTGTCACAAATCACACTCAAGATGTCAAGGGCACCTCGAGTTAGCGAGTGTGACAGACAGAAGCTGGGGAGAGACACACAGAAGAAAACAAAACACAGAATCTCCGCCATGATTCTTCCTCCCCTTCGTCCTAATTGTGAATTAATTTCGCATCCGCGCACCTTCTGCAACCCGCCTCGGCCGACAAATTAGAACCGTGTCGATTAATCCTATCTGAATTTTAACTCGCGCTAAACACGACGAGGGTTGGGGAGGGTGGCGGAGTGGGGGAGCGAGAGGATGACATGACGGATGCAGACGGAGGGATGGGGAAGGAGGAGATTGTGACAGGGTGGGGAGGAGGAGTAGGTGGAGGACGAGGAGGGAAGATGGTGATAAATTGCTTTGAACTTTAATGGACGTCTCAGATGCTCCTCTGGTGATGCGTTCGGACAATACACAACATTACAGGCGCACGTGAGGGCTGATTGCAGCTGACAGCGAAAGAGGCCCGTCTCCATCGACCTAGAGAGAGTGGCCGTACACACACAGGCTGATATCCAGAGAAAGGAAAGAAAGAAAAAACGTAAACTAAAAGAAACAGGAAGGGTTTTAGGATAGGGATTCACCGAACAGTAATTCTGGCTAATATCCATTTATGGATTGTCTGTAAAACTTTGACCTGCTGCTGCTAATTTTTACAGGTTTTGCCATCACCTTATGAACAATGAGCGTCGTTCTGTGAAGTTCTGCTGTAGAAAGATTGTGATCACATCTCTGGTTAGATATCGAGGGCTACAAGCATGTTTGTACGTTAAAAGCTGCTGACTCACGGTTTAGCTAAGTCTTTCCTTTTGTATCGTTCTGGATACTAACGCACCTTCAGATATGTCCTTCCCAAGCTTGAACATGTTAGAACATGGCGTTATTGTTATTATTGGCATTGCTTATGTCATATTAAAAGGCAGCTTTCTGATCCACATAGAGAATCAATCCAATGACACTAAAGATATAGGAAAGCAGGTTCATTTACAACAGGGGCCTCCAACCCTAGTCCTCGAGATCTACTGTCCTGCTGGTATTAGGTGCATCCCTGCTCCATTAACCTGATCAAGTGATTGACTTTACTTCTTCGACATGTCAAGTTTGGCAAAGGCCTCGTAAATAGCCTTTCATTTGATTCAAGCATTTTGGAGCAGAGTTGCTTCAAAAACCTATAGGACGGTATATCTTGAGGACTAGGGATGGAGACCCCTGATTTACAATACGTACAATAAGTTGAATGTGTGACTGAAGATGATCTATCAGCGGTTCGGCTGGCAGAGGCGTCTGGAAACAGAAGGACAGGTTAGTTAGAGTTCAGAATGAAACTGGGAAGTAACGGATGGGTGACGGCATATGTCGTTGAAGTGAGGACGATGTATGAAGGGAGGTAGGTCTGGCCCTGGAGTGGTGAGTTCAAGAGTTGTATGGTGGTAGAGAGTGCACAGGCCTCTGGAGGTGCAGAGGACATCCATGAAGAGGGCTGATTCCGGAAGAGACGAGGAAATGGGTTGCAATGTTGGACCACAAGAGTGGACGATAGGTAGAAGTCAGGTAAGAAAATCTGAAATAATAAAATCAGAAGATTTCTACACAGGAAAACAGAATGGCAAGATCTACCCACCAAGGTTAATCATCGGACAACGAGAGATTGTCATGCTGTTTCTTAAATCCCCTGAACCCATTGAGGTGATTAATGCCAGGTGTGCCAGCTGTTCAGGGACGGAGCATCCAACCTCAGACATCCTTTGACAAGCGGTAACACTCACACACAAAAACACACCCCAACACGCCACAATCATAAAAGCTAAGACCACAAGAGTCTTAGCTTGTGTTTTCAAAAACTGGAACATGTGCCCAAAGTGAGACAGGATTATTCTTGTAATCAGTTGATTAGTTTTCCATCAGTTACCAATGGAGGAGGACTCAGAACAAGTGTGGTGTCACCATTTAAGTTAACTGCCAAAAGCACCTCTAGGCTTGTCAACAAAAGCCCCCTGGAGGGAAATCCTTACCCCATTTTGTGGTTCAGCTACAACAGTCCACCAGAGAAGAAACGTTTACTTCTGAAGAAGGACTCAGAGCACTACTGAGAGCAAGTCAGGTATGATTTTAGGTTTAAGAAGTATGTTTTATAATCTGCCATTGATTTGTGTATATTTTTCATGTTGCTGACCGCATTCTGAGCCTAAAGTAGAAAATTGACACATGAAACACACACACCTCAAACAGACATAAAGCTAAGCTATCAAAACGCCAACGGAAACGTGCATATAGCCGGTTGGTAATTATATGAAGGGTTACATTGTCCCAAAATATTACTCAAGTAAATGTAACTGAGTAAATATGGCTAGTTACCCAACTCTGTCTCCAACACAAAAGACCAGAGTGAGCATGCACAATGTCGGCCTCTACCTGTGTCGCAGGTGCAAATGTAGATAAAAAAAAATACTGTTTTTGAAAATGTCTGACACTAGACATTTCAGACACTAGACTTTGTTTTTTTTTAACACGTTTTGTAGCAGAAGTGTAAAAGTCCTGGACTGAAGAAATGAGCTGAGGCTGATGAAAGTGTAACGGTGAGAGTCCTGAGTTCAGAGAAGATCTCTGGGAGAGAAAAAGGAGCCATATGGCTCGGGTTCAGTTCAGACAAATAAAATGTTGCCTTTTTCACCACAATTGGTTAACCATGCACAAATGAATCACTAATGGAGCTCCTATTCACAGTGAGAAAACACACGCACATGCACGCACACACACCCACAATGGCCGACATGAGAATAAAACTCGAAGATATTCACACAGAAGGAGCAATAAATGTCAACGGAGGAGGAGGGGCCGGGGGATGGGAGGGAAAAGTGGAGGATTGTTTGTGTGGATGAAGCTATGCGTGTGTGTGTGTGTGGGGGGGGGGGCGTGCGCAGGAGTGTATCACACTCCTTCCTCCCAACTGCCTCTCTGTGTGTGCGTGTCTTTGTGTGTGCTTGAATGAAGGGTTTGTCCCTCAATCTGTGGCCCTCTACTTCGCCAGATTTCTAATGATTTTCCAATGATGATTCGTTCCTTATGTGTGTGTGCGTGGGTGTGTGTGTGTGTGTGTGCGTGTGCAACCATGGGCTCACTCAGCCTCTCTTTCTCTCCGCTCTCCGCCCAGCTATTCTTCACACTGCCGCTTTGTGCTTCTTTTCTGTTTTCGTCTCTCCACAAAGAGCAGCGCCAGTTCGGCCCCCAAACACAACAGCGTTCTCCATTTTGAGGGCTCCATAAAAGAGAGACGGCAGATATTGAACACCAAAGCCCTAAACGGCACCCTGTGTTTACAGTGCTGCGCGCTCATCGTTTCGCGGAGTTTACCATAAGATTTACATTTCATTTCCTACCTTCCACCCAGCTGTTGTTTTCTGATCAGCTCCGATGGAAGTCAGCTTGCAGAAGCTTATCAGATTGCAGGAGGGAGAGAGAGAAAAAAGAAAAACAGCAAAACACATTCTTTTTTTTGTTATTTTTTTTATTTCTCACTGTCCTGATCATTTTGAAAACTTTTTTTTTATTCAGGTGTTTTCAAGGCTCCTTCGAAACCTAAAATGTTGTCCAACAAAACCCCCCGCAACTATTGAGCCACTAAAAGCCTTGGGCACAACAGAAACGTCAAATCCGGTTCAATATTTCTGTCACAAACACAAGGACAGTGAAAAAGCGTTAGTTTTTCTGACTGTTCTGAACCAATCATTCCCCAGATTTATGGTATGCTTTTAATCCAGAACGTCTCATGTGTTTTCACCTCCTTCTTGCTACGGTGATTCGATAATAAAACGTTCATATTTTACATTTTTAAGGGTTTTCTCCCGTCTCGATTTTTTTCACCCGCAAGCAAGAAAATTCTAATATTTTATTCCATTAGTTGTCTGAATGATCATGATTGTTTTATGCTTTCTGTGAATCAATAAACGGCTGAGATTAAAATGATGTTTTCAGGCTCAAACATAATCACACAGACTAACCAATATTTGATTAAATGTCCTTTAGCCAGTTGCTCCTCAGTCTCACGTTTTTGTCTTCTGATAACCAAGAAATGATCAAGAAAACTCCCGTTCTACTGTATGCATATTAGATTTATTGCTTGATATAGATATGATACTGGTTTTCCAATTATTGATTTAGTGGTGTAATACTAAACGGGCAGTATTATCGGTTTTCTATGCACACAGCACCATTTTATAGCTCTGGTAACTATGTTATGTTCAGTTGTTTTGAAACTGCAGTATTGCCTTGAACTTGGGCGTCTCTCTCTTTAAGAAGCTCCTACTCTTTCCAACCTTCGGGAAGTCATCAGAACAACATAGTTACTCAGATAAATGTAACTGAGTAAATGTAACTAGTTACTACCCACCTCTAGATGGGAGACGAACTTTCTACATCGATGCTGATGTGTCGCTCTCCATCTCCAAAGCCCTCTGGCTTCAAAATAATGTTTTTCTTTTTGTTTGTGCTTCACAACAACTCCACAAAATGCCCAGATGGTATTCCACCTCGTAGTTTTTTTTTTTTTTTCCTACACAACAACTGAAGAAAAATCATTTTCCATGGCTGAAAATGGATGAGGTCGTGACATTTAGACAGTTTTCTATACAGCTGTGTTGAATAGAGTGGTTTCGCACAATACAGCGACTAACAAAAGCATCCACCCCCTTGGATGTTTTTTTTATTGCAAATAAATCAATCATGATCAACAAAATTTGACTTTTTTGGCAAAAAAAAAAAAAATGATGTTGAAATAAAAACTGATTGAAACAAATATATAACAAATCCACATAAAGCAACAGAAGAATAAGACATCCAAGTGGGTGAATACTTTCACAAGGGCTGTAACTGTAACTGTAGGAAAGTCACAGTGTTTGTGGCCACATTTCTACAGAGACTGCTTAAGAAACAGTGTTTGAAATGGCACAGGGTTGCAGAGGAGCAAGGAAACTATTGTGTTTGCACCAGAGACGCAATTACGCGTTGACTTTGTCTTTACTGCGGTTGTTTCATTGCTCCTTTTAATATTAAGGAGTTAAAATGTTCAAGTCCCCTCCTCGAAAGGCGCTCTCATGCAACTTCTGACTGCGTCCATTCTCGAACACACCCGAACCAAGTGGCTGAATTCCCTCATCAGCCGTCATTCAGCTCTGCAGAGGCCTAGTAATGAACCATTGATTTGATTCAGGTGTGCAGGGGGAGGGAAGCATCTAAAAGTCGCAGCGTAGTAGCTCTCGAGGACTGCCGTCGGGTACCCCTGGGATAGGCCAGCACAAAGTTGTGCATAGTTTTAGAGGGTGTCATGTTCCGTTGATGAGTTGGACCCAAATGCAAACAAGAGAAGGGCTGCTTCACGCTGCAGATAACGGTGACAAATGTACAGAAGACGAGGAACGAGCACGAGAGGATCAGGGGAGAATGTGGCTCCAGCTGCGTTTCCATCGCACAGTTTGACATTTCGTAAACAACTTCACTTAACAGAAACACGGCAACTCGTTTTTTGACGAAACGTTTTGTCGCTGGGATGAGGTCGTTTTTGTCGTATTGTATTTGATTTATTTCGCAAACCTGCAATGGAAACACTTTTTTCGTATCACAAGGCCAACAATGTTGCCACTGACGCAAAACACGAAGAAGAACAGGAAGTAGTTGGAGGATCATTGAGCAGCATCATTTTTAATGACTGACAAACATATCCACGTACAATTATAAATGTGTTCCTTATTTAATGGAAACAACTGCAAAATTGTGTGTTTTTGATATTGGTGGGACATACACGGTTTTGCGGACTTTAGTAAAGGAAACGCAGTTTCTAACAGCAAAGCAACGGTGACAGGAACAGAGGCAAACCAGCGTCGAAGGATCTGATGAAACTGGCTGGCTGTTAACTGCTGGGAAGGTGACTGAATGACAACCAGGTGAGACTGATCTGAAAGTGAAGAATTGGGGGGCTATGTACTAGGACACAAAAGGATCTTAACGGAACCAAAAGCAAAGAGCAAAAAAAATTACCAAGTTGCTCTGATAGTATTTGTCCATCATTTTGTAGGACAAATACAAACAATGTATTTGTATTTGCTTTGCTTTCCTTTGCAAAGGAAAGCAAAGGAAGTATTACAAATTACAAGATGAAGGAGTAAATCAGGTATGAAACGCACAATGTCACAATCCAGAAACACAATCACAACCCCAAAAACGACTGAAAGGTAAAACCAGACAAACAAGACACAGAAACACAGATCCACGGTTGACTACATGGATCATGAGAAAATGAAGGAAAACAGTGTGTGGTTGACTACAATTTTCACAAATAAAAAATCACTGCCTTTTACTTATGTCAGCTGGTTAGCTAGTAAGCTAGCTGCAGGTCTTTTGGGGTGTCTCTACAAGACTTGCACAGCTACAGATCAAAAGGTTTCTTCCATCCTTCTTGCGAAACAGCGTAAACTGAGTCAGACTGAATGCATGTCAATAAACCTCCTCAATGTAACTCTCAGTGACCACCATGTTTCTCTCAGCAACAGCTTTTTTTCTCGTCACCGATTTTTATTTCTTTTTTTATTGGATTTGTGGAGCCTAATGGAGGTCCTGTGACCAAATTCTCCCACCTGAGTTGTGGATATCTGCAGCTTATAATGAGGGTCTTGGCTACTTCTGCAGTTAATGATCTCCTTTCCCTGCCTGTCATTTTTGGTGGAAGGCCAAGTCATGTAGCGTTAGCAGCTGTGCCATACAATCTAATAACTTTCTCTCTGACCCGGCTGCTGCGTTCCTTGGTCTCCATTAGAGCTTGCGCCGGCCATTTTGGTGCCTTAGGCCCGTCCCTCAGGAGCCATATATATATATATATATATACATATATATATATATATATATATATATATATACCTCGGCTTTAAGCTCTTCCTTGTTTTAGCACAACAGGAACTATGGCGTCCGTCCGTCCATATATATATATCCATATATATATATATATATATATATATATATATATTTTTTTTTTTTTTTTTTTTTTTCCCCCCCATGTGTATATACAAAAAAAAAATTGACAAAAAACAAAATAGTATTGATATAACAAAAAATTTTG
>CAEGAE010049260.1:0-35116 GCA_903067095.1 Girardinus metallicus
TAGATCCAATAGGAGGCTTGTACCAATTTGCTTAGTTAAATCCAGGTGGCGACTTTTATTTTGGCCAGGCAGTGTATTTAAAATTAAGCCCAAAATTATTCAAAGATCTGAACAATTCAGATTTAACCTGACCACCATGTCCCTGCTGACTGGAACAAAAGCTGTGAAAATGCAGAGAGACAATGGATTGACAATGTAGACATGCCTGCAGCAGCAGCAGCCGGTTTTTGTCTTAAACCAAGGTCTTTGCTGACAACTTAGCACATCTTAAGAGGCTCGTTGGGAGAATGTGGAGTGCTTCAAAGAGGACCATAAATTATAAAAAAAAGGATAAATGGGAAACAGTGACCTTTTCTGCAATTTCATATCATTAAAATTTTACTAAACAGTTACTAAACCGCAACCATAAATCTTGCCTTCTTCCCATGCAAAATAAAATGAAGCTTTATTTTCCTGAGCATTGTCTAGTGATGTTTGCTGAACTATCATCGACTCAAAACCTTTAAAACACACAACATTCTACCCAGAGTTCTTGAGAGAACATTTAAAACCTCGGGTAAAATTCGAAACTACTGATGACAGATGCAAATGAAATGAAGGTCTATAAATAACTGCATAGCAACAAAATATTTTTAACAGATAAGTACCTTACTGGCTATTGACAATTAATCAAAAATGCAGAAAAAAATGTTTCTGTCCATATTATTTTAAGAAATTAAAATAACATGAATAGATTATTTTAAGAGGTTAATATGGACAAGAAGATAAAACTTTTCTTTTGTCACTTAGCGATATGTAGAAGCTAGTACATCTATGATACAGAGAGATAAAAGCACCAGAAAAAGTCTTATTCATATTTATTTTTGATCGTTGGCAAAACACGACGGTAAAGCTAACAAAACTCAGAAATGCATTTTGGTGTATTTGGGGTGGAGATGGATCAAAACATGATTTTTTTGATTGTTTTTTAGGATTGAACATTCTGCTGTTTGTGTCCCAATTTAATTTCACATAGCGATTCAAGCAGATGCCTTCTTGCTGTCCCTCCATTTTTTCTAAAAAGACCGAGGTGGTAAAAAGGTTTAAAGCAAACCCATCGCTTTTAATCCTCTGAGCCGGTTAATAAGGACGTGTAATGATCATTGGTTTGATTTTGTTTTTCTAAATCTTCTTAGAAATTAAATGTTATATTTTCGTTAACCGTAAGTGGGAAATCATTACAATTAATGGACGATAAGGTGTGAAAACATCAGTCTGTGTGTAATTAATCTTTAAGAAATGCTTCATTTAGTGATGAAGTTAATGAAATACGTAAACTTTTCAATAACTCTTAAATTTATCGAGTGGGAATTATTGAATTGTGCCCTTAGGCAGGTTTAGTTTTATCATTCATTGAGATATCAAATCACAAAGCACTAGTTAAACAAAATATTGAGTTGAATATAACAATTCAGTTGTTGATATAAATCTTATTAACCAAAATATTACAACTTGGGGAGAGCAGTAGAGTAGTTAGAAACATGTGAGGAAGTTGTAATGAAAAGCATTACTGCAACAGGCCAGAATAACCTTATACTATGCTTTTCTTGTGTAGCGCATTCTGAGTGCAAAGTTATATTTTTATTTGAGCAACACGTTCCTCCTGACTGGAAATACCATTAACTTTCCCTATGTGCAGAGAGATAAAGACTGGGGTGACGTCAAGGAGGCTTTCCAGCCTCATGGACATGTTTATTGCTATTTTTAAAGCAAAATCACAAGCAAAATATAAACCCAGTATGTGTATAGCACAGTGAAAATAGCAGGTCTCATGTCTAAGTATTAATCATCCTGTCATGTTTCACCTTTCACCTGTTACACCTTATAAACACTCTGCAGACAAAACAGCAAATCAGCAACATAAAACACTACAACAGTGTCCTTATTTAAAAACAAAACAAAAAAAAACATCTCAGGACAGACATTACAGCATAAATAAAGTCACAGTGACTCTGATTTGAAAATTGGGCGATAATTCGACATCTTACTTTTAAAATGTAATTATCTTCCGTTAGATGTAATATTTATTGCATAACTTATTTCAGCACTTTAAGTCTGGTGCTTTCTTCCATGTAATGTGGGGCCTCTGATGTTTTCTCATTAAAAAGGCAAATAAAGTTTGTCCCTTAATCCTGGCTGGGAAATTAAAGCAAACGCCTTACTGAACCCTTGGGCTTGTTTGCTTTACCAGCTGTGGTCGCAATAATGGAGAGTTAATGTTTGTCTTTTCTAAGCTCTGGGCCAGGTCTTATATTAAACAACAACAACAAAAAAAAACATAGAGTTATAACCGTCTTTTAATGAAGGGTATTCAGAAAGACATTTTTCTCTAATTGTGCTCAGACTATTAAATTCAGTGCTAAGAAATCTTCAATTTGGCACAATGCTGAGAGCATCTACTGTGATGTCCAGAGTAAAGTCCTGGCTGTCAACCCACATCACATTCAGCTGCAGATAATTTCAAGAACTGCAGGTATGAAATACACAGTATATTGATTCATTAACAGATGTTTTTGAAATTATTTAGCAAACTGTTTGTACCTGGTGTGTTTGTAGTTCATAGGTAGGTCAATAACAGCTACTGTCACACAACGAAACCTCAAAATATGCATCTGAACATGATTTTTTTTTTCTAATACATGCCCCATTTCCACGTTTTCCTCTGAATACTAATGTCTAGGTTGCCATCAGCGGGTGGGTGATCCAGACCCTGGTTCTTATTCTTCTAATGTATGCTCCATGTAGTTTTGGTACATGCTCAACCTTCCTCCTGTGCTTTCCACTCACTTCTTCTATCGTTCTTATGCAAAGCAGCCGACAGTCCAGGTGCTCCCTTGCAGAGCCTTTAGTGTTCAATAAATTGTTGCGCTTGTGTGTGGAACACCACTCAAACAAAGCTGTCTCTTTCAGCCAAACGCCATACAAAACTAATGTTAAGGGACTTTCTGTAGCATTTTGAGGCACAGGCAGAAGGGAGGGTGTGTGAATGATTTAATTTTAATTCCAATCTTGGAGATGGTGATACCAGTTCAACAAGCACTTCTAAAGCAGCAGCCTCTGTATTTTCCAGAGAATGTAGATCCTTACCGTAACTCAATGATTTTCAATAGACTGTTAATTTTTCTAAATCCTTAACAGAGGTTAAAGGCTCGAAAGATAAAAGAAAAAAAACAACAACTTTGCTATACTCCATTTATGTAATTTTCCAACACATTCAGCCTTCTTGTTATCTGCTGGAAGTCCTGCTCTTTCTCTTTTTCTCCTGCAGTTAAGTGAACCATGGCACGTTTCTACATTTCCTTTTAATTAGCTTACACCTATTGAACTTTCTCTGTATTGATTTTTAAGCACCTAACTGAACCTGAAACGAAGCCGACACAGACTCTTTGCTGAAGTTACTGTTGTCTGGACTATCTGGAGGTGATTAGTTATGGTGTGTTTATTAATCAGTGAAAGATTGGATTTTTCAGTTTCAACATGTAGCTCAAATTCTCCTTTTGGACCCATGTGTACCGAGACAAGAGTACAGTGGAAAAATGCAGTTAAAACAGCTATACTTCAGTATCCAGTATTTCAAATGTTGTGTTTGAAGTTATTGCACTTTAAATTATAAGTTTTACAATTTAACATAACCAATTTCAAATTAACACCTCACGTCCTTTCATCAATCCACACACTTTCTTACTGAAAAAAAAACTACAGTACATATAAATGTATATAATGTGTGTAAACTTCACTCCATGGATACATTTGAGTAGCTTTTTTGCATTTACTTTAGTCGATTACTGTTCCTTCTCTCGCAACGGTTATTTTTTAGCATTATTCAAATCTCCGCCAGCACCATAAATTATATACAGTGAGTGCATCTTTTTGTTTAGTCAGCAGATCTTACTTGAATGAAGGGGAATAAGAGGCCCACGGCAAAGTTGGACAACCAATTCACAGTGCCGGCGATCATGAAAGCAGCAGGTCTGTAGGATTGTTCAAACAGTTCCCCAGTCAGGATAAATGGGATGCCACCTGAAAAAGAGAGAGAAAGAGAGAAATAAGATAGATGAACCATTAGTGCTGACAGCAACTAACAGAAACAAATGGTTTTAGTTTGAAAAACAAACAAACACCCTTTAGATGCTTCATAACTTTTTATTGTTTGCTCTTGCTGCAGGCTGCAGATCAAAGACTGGTGCAGATTATGAATTTGTTCTATATTTGTAGCATCTGTAAAGGTTCTGCAGCAATTTATGCTGTAGGACTGAATTGTCAGCTGCACAATAAGGCACGTCCCTTAAATTTCCTGACTTTAATTCCAATATATGTTGTTCTGAAACAAACTAAATGAAAACAAATAGTTGCAATTCTGCTAAAACCTTCAGAAATCAGAGCAGATGATAAAAATCACTCCTTAATTGGCACACAACACGTACGGTTTGTCTAAGAAGGGTCTATCCAAAATTAAAACTCCAGCAGAAGGTTTATTTCTGTCTGTCATGTGGCTGCCGTGATGTTTAAACAAAGTGAACAGAAATGGCTGTTTAAATGTAAAGTAATTCATTATGTCAAAAGGTTGAATACTTTTATTAAGATTAAAACTACACAAACTCAAATGCATTTATCATTACAGTCAGTACAAATTGATACAATTTACTTTTTCTTTTTTTTTTAAGACCATCTAAAACCCATAGATTTTTTTGCTCAATCTATGGGTTAACACTAAGCACAGAGGAAGGTTGCGTGTCTCATTTTTGTGCACCTTGTTGCACTATGCATTCATTACACCGATCAAGTAGCCAACAAACCTAACCTTTAATGTGCCTGCATTGAGTTCACACGTGAAACCCAGACAGATGCATAATTTATGTTGAAAACAATTAGACTAAGACTAATTCAGTTAAAAAAATATACATAAGTTGTAAAAAGAGTTCAAAAAGAGATGAAAAATAAAACACAAACCATACAAATGCGGTTTTATTATATTCATTATGTGTAAAGCATTTCTTGCCAATGTATTTTTTTTTTCAGTTGGTATACTGTAGTAATAATAATAATAATTAATAATAATATGAAGGAAAGCACTGGTTTGGGTTTTATTTGAGCTCTGTAGCTGGACAGACAAACGATGCTTCCCCGTGAGACACGGTCAAGTCAGTGTTTTCATTAAGAAAAGTGAAAGTTGTTTAGCAAATTTCCAGCTATAACTATTAAATAATGCTTATCGGGATTCTGAATATTTGATGCCAGCATGCAGTGTTACCACAACAAAAGGTATTCCTTTGTATTATATGAAGTGATGTGACAAAGTGTCAACAAATGACAAAGTTGTATTAGTGAAATAGTTTTTGTTCAATAGGAAGCGCATTAGGTAACTGTTAAACAGGTCAGAAAGCTTTGTAAGTTGAGGTTGTGAGTTTAACATCAGGTCTCTGTAAGCTTTTTCTCTGGCTAAAATATGACTCAACTAAAAATGTATAACGCCTTTGTTGGATGACCTGTATATTTCCATTATTCTGCCTTTATTGGAGCAAAAGTAACATGAGCAGTCAACCTATTGTTTCTCTTTCTCATGTGATAAAAGAGGTTCAGAACTTTATCTCTTAGGAACAGTTGCAAAACTTCAAAAGACTAGAATAGTTCAAATGTTTTCTATGCTACATCTTATACAAAGCTGTTGGGATACTGTCCATCTTCAAGGAAAAACAAACAACAGGGGAAGATAAAGAAAAGAAGCTCTAACAAGCTGCACAGTTCAAAAGGAGAGCTGGCAACACCTACTCAGGTCTTTGACTGCAGCATCGTATCCATAAAAAAATCATTATACCATTTCTTTGATACTTGCTCATTGACTATTTCTTTGTTCCTTCATTTTCACACTTATCTGTGAAATATCTTAGTACTCAATTTATTTTTTTGTCTACCTCCATATCAAATTTGGTGTCATGAGATTGTTCCTCATGGATTGCTGTTACGACCCTCTTGTAGTATAGGGGTTCAGGGGTGAAACATAAAGATGTGTCCAGAGAAAAATGGAATGTAAAATTATTTATTACAAAAAGATGGTTCCACAAAACCAAAACACAATACAATTTAACTCAATTAACACAAAACAGGGGTCTAACAAACTGAAGGTTAAGTGCAAACTAAAGTTTACAAAATGTCCAAAAAAGTCTGAGATAAACTTAAATAACCCAAAAGGGAAAATAATAATAGAGAACACACAAAGGGAGCACCAAGCCTCCTGAACACTAGCTTCTAGCTTGTGCCAAAACAATCCTAGAGCAGAGACAAACTGCTTAACTGAACAAGCAAAATCAAAGTGGTTCAAAACCGCCCAAAACACCAAAGATGGGGGACAGCTTAACAAAACCTCTTCCTTCTAGCTGCCCCTCTGGAGGAATGTTTTTTCAGGAGCCTTTTATAGGGAGCAGGTGAGAAACATCTGATTGGCTTGACAATCCTCTGCTGGTCCAATGGAGTAGCTGCTCTCCTGCAGCCCTCAGGCAGCCAATCAGGAAGGTGTGCTCCCACAGCTGAAACTGCATAACAAAAGGAGCCTGCACAGCCTCAAGAGGCAAGGGGCCGTAACAATTGCCAAGCCTAATCCTTCATAATCATAACCAGGTCGCAACCTAACTCAAAGCTAAAACCCACACTGATGTATTCGAGAACATCAACGAACAAAAATAAAGACGGAGAAACTCAGTGGTGAAGTTTAAAAAAGGGTTTGAGTTATAAAACAACACTCCAAGCTTCAAGCATCTCGTGGAGCACTGATCAGTCCATCATCCCAACATGGAAAGAGTACGACTACAAACGTACCAGAGGAATGGCTGTCCACCTAAAGTGACGCCTGGCAAAGAGAAACCCATCACAACACAGCAGAGATGAAGAGATCCGCTGCTGAGGTGGCTAATATCCATGCTCTCCAAAAGTCATCATGTGGATTCTTATCTCAAGACCGTGGCAGAGCTTCACCCTCCGGTGACCCTAATCATACAGCTGGCGCTACAATCTGCAAGATGAGACGAGGGCAGATTTATTGGTGGAACTGAGCAAGTGGAGGATTAGAGCTAAATGCAACTTAAAAACTTTAACAAAACTAGAAGCTAGTTTCCGTCCAATGTGACTGGGTTTGAGCTATTTTAAGAAGACCGGATAAAAAAATAAAAAATCTTGGCAAGGATAAAGATATACCCCAAAAAAGCCTGGCAGCTGTAATTGCTGCTTAGTCTATAATAATGCACAGTACAAGATGATATAAAAAATACTGTGCAGTTAACAGAATAGAAACATCTTACTCGCTAACCAAGGGACGTGCAGCTGAGCAGGATGACTGTCTTTAAATTGTACATAATCTGATTGTGAACAATGCAAAGACAACAGTCTTTTCTACAATACAGCGTATCAGTGCAGTACAGAAAAACAAACGTGCAGAAATCTTTTTAAAAATTGGTCAAAACAGCGCAAATGCCAGCAAGGATGCAAGGGGTTGGAGGCGATTTGCCGACTGAAACCGAACGTGTGCTCATTCATGCAGTCGATTAGATGGCACAAAAGAATGGTCAGCATGTCAAACACCCATCGCCTGATTTCAGCACTTATTGATACCTTTCAGTTTTGTATAATAGAGTTAATCGAAGTAGAAATATAGGCCGATAGGGGTATGTTCTGGGTGGCACAGTTAGAATGCAAATGACTGAATGAAGATTGGCTTTCAGACAGCCCCAAATAATACAGAACAATAAAAGGGAACCAAGAGGGAAAAGGAAACATGACGAGAAAAACAGGAGGCTTAGAAGTGATATGTGGGAAACAAATGCACCACGGTTTTCCTTCTAATGTTTGTCCCTTGGATAAAAGCAGGGATTATTCACAGCAGCAAGTACAGAGAGCTCAATATCCGTTTTCAACAAATTCTTTGCCAGCGCTTTTAAATCTATATCTAAATCTATTGGATTGGCCTTAAAGCTCTAACTTGAAGGTTTAAGTTCTACAGACATTTTAAAGAGTGACAAAAATGGACATACTGAAAAAAAGCACTTTTTTAAGATAAATGGCAATGTTATTTACAAGTTATGTGCTGCTGAGCTGCTTTCCTGTAGGTTTCTTCATAATTTCCTTGCTAAACTTGATAGTTAATCACAACAACCTCTTTCCAAACACGCTATGTATCCCTGGATCTTAAAAACGTAAGTGTTTTTAAATTCCTCTATTGGTCATGAAAATAAAATTTAAATAAGTTTAGTTTTGTTGCCTGAAATTCTTGGTCAACTTTTTCATTTTTAATTAAATGATACCATTACAAACAACTGACCATAGAAAGTAATGAATCCTTGTAACAGTGCATAAGACCTTTCAGTTAGGAAGGTTCAAAGTAAATCCCACATCTGTGAGCCATAAAGGCTCAAAGCAGAACAGACAGACTAGAAACGGCTCGTATGTGTGACGGGCTTTTCTGCATTGCCTTCTGTTTCAGCTTGACCACATTTTCACACCAACGGTGCCAAAACCGTCATCTGTTCTGCCGCAAGCTGGGATCTGCAGACAACTGGACAGCAAGGAGGAAGTGACCACCAGTAACTACGTACTTTTTTTGTTTGTTTGACTTTGACACATGTTTTACTCATCTGCATAATTAAACAATGTGCCAGAAATTGTGCATTCTTCCAATGAGGACAGGAAATGATTTTGACATATAATAGTGAATTTAATAGAAAAACTTCCAACGCATCAAATACTACAAAAGTTCTAACAGTGAGAAATGATGAAGCAGGATTATTTTTCAGTTTATTTAAAGACGAGATATTATGCAAAATTAATTTTTTTGAGGTTTACCTCATGCTGGAATGTCATTTCTTCATCAGACACACTTTGATTCATTCAGGCGTGTTTGATAAATGTTTGAATTTTTCATGGCAGCCATTTGGTGCCAAATATTTACCCGAAGCACCTCTGTGGAGCTTCAGTCCCCAGCCGAGTCCCTCCCCCACACAGACTAGCGGCAGCAGCAATTAGCAAACGCTTAGTGAAATTGCACATCTACTGAGGTTGTCGTATAAAGTACAACACGCCAAAGAACGTTTGTAAACGGCATCGATGAATACATCCTAATTACATAACAGAAGATTTATCAGAGCTGAACTTTAACCTCTAATCCTTTAAATATCCCCACCACGTTAATGGCAGATTGGGCCGTGTGACAAACATCTGGACACTACAGAGACTACTACAGCACATCTATACTGATACACATTGCATCTATGATAGATGTTACAGTGATTTAGAAGAAACATAAAAACACACATTGGACACCATTTACAGATAAACAGCTTTAAACAAATGCATCACCTTTCAAATCATCTGTTACTGTAGCTTATGGAAATTGAACTCCAGGTAACAGAAGGCCATGGATTTCTTTGGACATGACTGCAAACGTCAAACATGCAGCGCTGCAACTTACAGATATTACATTTACCACACAGACACACTACTGCTGATGATTTGTGCATGTACTATTCAAATGCAAAAGTAATGAAGTCATAATTACTTTACTACTTTACACGTAGGGACACTTACAGACTACAGAGCGTTAAATATGCATCCTCTGATGGTCAAGTGATTAGTAAGTATGATGGGAGCAGCCAATCATGGCTTTCTCTCTCACAAAAAGCTACCATCTTGTGTGCTTTTTCTTCACATTTTGTAAAGAAAATAACAATATCAGATATACAGGAATCAAGACAAGATAAGAAGGTGTGACAATAGCCTAAACATTACCTTGAAGTCATAATCCTGTTGCTTTCCAGTGTGATTTAAATTATATTCTATATTCTGGCTTTTATGCTTTGAGTTATTTCTGTTTTTATTTGGCACAATATTTCTTGGAGTCCTAGCCATCCCATTTTTATCAGATATTTCCCTGTGCCTACTTGCATTATTTTTATTGCCGTGTGTCCGTTTTCAATTTTGCCAAATCTCCTCTGTCTTTCTTCTCTCCCAGCTGCCATGTATTTTCTCTGTATTATGACTCACTTGATCCTGGTTCCACAAATCACCTCTCCAGCATTTATTAGCCTGTCATTTTCTGTTGCTCATAGTCAGATCCTTTTGTGATAACTCTCCCGTCCAGTCTGCTCCTTTTCAATCCCTGTTTCAAGCCTGCGGTTTTCCATGTCTTTGCTGTTTTTGAATCTTGTTGTTTACACGTAGGGACACGTGTAAACAACAAGTTTGGACTTTTTTACTTCTCTTTAACTGAATCATCAGCCACGCCATGATACTTGTACTGTTCTGTCAGCGTTTCTGTCCAAATCCATCTCAACCACTTACCACACGTATTTTGATGGAGAAACTGTTTTTTGACATGAGTGACAGAAGCTGTCTTTAAGATTCCTTAATAGTAGACGTCACATTCAGCACATTGCAAGAACTTTTTAACTTTGTTTTTTTTTGTGATACTGGAGAACAGCGCTCAAGAATGTTTAAAGGACAATCGTGTGTTTAAAACCCAAAATGTCTTACACATACATCTACATCTTTGCTTCATTTAATATGCGAGGATCTATGAATATCAAATCACTTGCTTCTATCTGCTCACCTTCAGATGTCCTAGAATCGTGTAAAATGACCCTGTGCTATGCAATTGTGTAGCAGAATGTTGTAATGTTGCAGTCACTCCATATGCTTCCTGTAGACAGAGGTGGGTAGTAACTAGTTACATTTACTCAGTTACATTTACTCAAGTAGCTTTTCTGAAAAAAAAACGTTAGTAGCCTTATTATACCGTACTTTTTACTTCTACTTGAGTTATATTATTATGACGTTTTACTGAAAAGCATAATTTGCAGAGAAGGGGCTGAACTAACTTAGTTAAAACTTGGTTCATACTTTGTTGACATAGACATCTACCTCGCAAATCTGACTCGATGAAAAAGTTAAAAAAAAAAAAAACAGATTTACAACAGAGTCACTGGCGGTTTGTTGTCATATACTTAACATGAAAAGGGGCCCTTAATTATATTCCGCTCAAGGCCCCATGCCACCTTTTGCCAGCCCTGCATAATGAGCTGGAGCCACTGTGCTGCACATCTCTCAGCTGGATGAGGAGATTTCATTTACGTATCACAAGCAGGGACAAGGTTTCTTTTTCGTGACTGCTGAGTTTTTAATAAGGTTAGTTGTTTGTTTTTCTAGGCCGGGTTTTTCTAGGCCGGGCTTTTCTGATCTCTACTCTTCACTGTCAGCTGGCCTGGTAGCTCTCATTCATATGTTTACAGGTTCACTCCACTCCACAGTTGACTGGAGCAGAGGACATGTAGACGAGACATTTGATACGGCATCGTATATAAAAGAGTATGCAGCGTGATTAAGGGGCGAGATTAGTCACGCAGGTCAAACATCCCGCAACTGAAACATCTCTCTGCCTGGATTTCTAACTATTCAAACAGACAGTAGTTGATGGAGTAGTGGCAAAAGCACAGGAGGTGGAATAGCAACTCTGCAGTGGAGAGTACTATGTCTTCTCCCATCCCCTGTTTGGGGAAGCATTGGTTACATACAAATCTCTACAAGTTGATGAAAGCCTTGCTCCGTTCTTGGGACTGCTCTGTTAGCTGTTGGATATGATGAAGGCTGTTTTACAAAATGATGAAGTTTACAGAAAACCTTTAGCAGCCTCTTCATGAAGCTGCCATACAACTAAGAAGTGTCTTCAGTCAAAGATTTCCTCAGTATGACAGAAGATTCTGCACACAGCTAATATAATGTCTTTTTTATTTTTGGCTTTAGTCTTCACTGTATAAACTAAGACATGCCTTAGTTTTCACAACTACTAATCAAACTGTTTTTCCCCACTCCAATTTTGTAGTTATCATTTGTACTTATATATAGCGATATAGACATCTGCACATCTGAATGACTTTCAATGTTCTACTTGCAGCAACGAATGTGATTTTTGTAGTAAAAGGTCATTAATGTCAATAGTAACTCCGTGATATTTTTATTAATGTTTGAAAAATGTTTGGTCATCAAAACAGCTATCTTTTATCATGATAATGTATTCATATAGAAAATTGCATTTGTAGTTTTTATTGAACCCGCAGAAGAAAATCGTATTAAAGTGCATATATCAAAGAACAATTCCATAATTACATAAATCTAACACCTTACTTGCATCTGTGCTTGCACCATCCTTTACAATTTCTCAGTTTCACAATCAATATTTAATATATAAATCAGTATCGCACACAGTTAAGATTAGCGAGAATTGTTTTTCTCTCAGATTCTTTAATTAGTATTATCTGTCCTGGGGTTTCTTCCCAGGGACACATGCTCAGAAAATCAATGTGGAGAGGCACCAACGAGGCATCGCAATCAAATGGCCAAACAACCCTGGATAACCTTTTTAAATGCAGAAGAGCCACAGCTTTGCACTAAACTCCCCTGAATAATGAAGCTCTTCACCTTATGTCCTGAAATGAGCTCCGCCGTCCAGAAGAGAAAGAGCATTTCAATCGTCATTATCTCGGTCATGATCCATATCTATCATACGACCAAAAATGAGGATCTCGAGGGAAGCAGACTAGAAAACTAGGAGTTTTGCTTTTTGGCTCAGTTTTTCCTGTACAACAGTGGGGCAGAGCAGAGGTGGCATTGCTGCAGAATAAGCCCCTATCTGCCCATCAATCTCCCCTTCATCCTCCCATCATTGCACAGATGCTTAACCGAGAGTTAAAATAATAATTTTGCCTTAACCAAATCAGATGGTAATCCAAAACGATTTGCATAATCAGATGTAAATCATTTGAGACTGGGTGCAGAGTCTATCCCAGTCTCATTTAAAAACAAAAATAAAAATAATGTCTGCCTCACAACATTATATTTCACATCTCCCGAAATGAGAATCTAATTGTTTTGTTCCTCGCATCAGCTTGTCAGGAAGTGTTTCCACAACAACTCCAATATCTCTCTATACCAACTAAGTCATTCATTCACACTGTTGGTCATCCAACTTGTTTATTACCAAATTCCCTGGTGACAGGTGATTCATCTTGTTCAATTGTTTTCTGTCCTATCCACACCAGCCTATCTGTCAGCGCTCGCTATCTGTTTGTCTTTGTCCTGGCAACATCGCCTCTGCATGAGAGATGAATGTATAACACCATCCAGATAAAACGAGACTAAAATGTTAAAGCACATACCTTCTTATTAAACAAAAATGAAGTTCTCATCTATTTCACGCTCATGATTAATGTGTATAAACCGCTGCGACCTCAGAGAGTTGCTTTATGATGGATTAATCCTGGATTTTCTTTCTTACACAGACTAAGCCTTTAACCGTATTGTAATAAAAATAATGTAATTTACAAAAAAGGTAACGTCAACTCTTGAGTTTGTCACCTCGTAACAGTTTTCAAACTGATCCATAAAACTTTCACAATTTTAATCTCCCCAGAGTTAAAAGTGATTTCTGCGGCCATTACGTCGATCTGTTGCAGCAGTGATTTATAAAACGGCTCCTCAAAGCTTCCGTAAGAAGCATCCTCAATATTTTTCTAGATTTTGTTGCCAAAGGTGTAACTGACACCAAGCGGATGAGTGAGTTCAGTGCTTTTATGTCTATAATGCATTTAACTTATCCAAGTGGATATTAGCCGTTAGTGAGAGAGAAATGTAGGTAAATTATAAATATACCTTGTTCTTGGTGAATGCATAGTAGGGATCTGAAGCATACACAATTTTCCCATGTGCGAGGACATGCATGTGTATGACACTAGTGACCTGTAGTGCAGCCACGATTAGATGCAATTTATCCCAGAGATATAGTTTGACATTAAAATATTTGGATCGAGGAAATCTGCTTGGTCATGTGACTCAACTGATATGTCCTAACCCTTTTAGACCTAAGTTTCAAATCTCCGCCTGGATATTTTTTGCTTATTTTAACTCTACGCTGTTCTTTAAATGTCCTGAGTGTATATTTGCCCATTTCTCCATAACAACTTGAACTTTCAAGCTCTAGCAAGTTATTTTCACAATTTACCGCCTGTTAAAAGAGAGCCCCTCTCTTTCAACCCTCTGCTACTGCGGGGTTGAAATTACCGTAATAACCCGATATTGTGTTTCAACATATTTATTGCATCAGCCTACTGAAAGTGATCTACCTTGGTTTAGTTTAAAGCAGGTTTGGTTGAGTTGATTTTGAAATTGAAACAGGGTTATCTAGAAAGCCCTAACTGTGTAACAAATGATTTTTCTTACGTTTGCTTGCATGATGATCTTTACAAAACAGTTTTGTAAAAGATGTTTTTTTTTGGGGTTTTTTTTTTGTTTATAAGTTTAATAATGAGCCAATATATGAGGTTTTTCTAATGACAGTGAAGTAGTGACAATATTTTTAAAGTTGTCATCAGTTTCAGGTTTGGCCATTTAGCAGCAGATTCTTTTCAAGCACCATTCTTACCTAAAATGCTATATAATCAGAAAAAAAAATATTAGAAACCCCATTTTCTGTTTTAAAGCTTTAACTTAACAGTGATTCTCAATTTGATGACTCAACATAAAATAAACTCTGATAATCAGCTACATATTTTAGTGTTTCGCCACATTCAGACATCAAATACTTCCCTAAGAAAGAGATATGGAAGAGAAGCAATTGGAAAACGGCTGGACTTGCCAATATCTGCCTTTCAATGGTTTGCACTGAGTCATTATCTTTGGTTGAGACTTAATTTCCATCCGGACAATGAGAGGTTCGGCATGATTTGACAAACAACAACAATATCCCTTTCATCACCGGAGAATGCGTGTCTGTAGTGACTGCCTCAGCTGCTTTTCAATAATCATCCTCTGGCAGCTTCTCACCGGCCTGCATAAAAGAATGCCATTTCCATTTTATCGCAAAAAATACATATCAGGGGAATAAAAATAAACAGGTGGGCGACTCTGAAGACACACTCGGTTGTATGTGGGTGAATATTTTTAAAACTGACTGGATATTCGAGTACAGAACATGGTTGGGGAAGGATCATGTAGATTCCTAACAAACTGATGTGTCTCAACCTTTGCGGTCAGTTCATCAGGCAAATGGGGGACTAAACTATTCAGTCAGACGCAACTGAAACTTAATTAATAAAAAGGTCAGCATACAAATGAAGCAGCAAAATATTATCGTGGCCTTTGCTTGCTTCAATTTGGGAAAGGTTGCTGTTGAAGTGTCTGGTCTTTAGCGATGTGTTCTAGCCTCCATGGCTAAGGAGGATAATATGCAGAAATACCCCTTCAATTGGAAAGTAACGTCTGACTTCTTCCAAAGACATGTTATATAATTATTTTTAATGAGATATGCACTAATGGCTGGAGTTCTCCTATAGTAATTCAAATTTGAAAACTTTTCTTCAAATTTGCTGTTTTTGTTGTATCCTAACTAGGTTGGAAACTGGACCTGAAAACGCAAAAAGAACTGACAATAACAAAACCCAAAAAAATCGCCATGACAATGTAGACAGTTTATTGAAAACCAAATTTAAAATCAAGCAAGTTGTTCATCAGCTGATCAGTATTGGGATTTGGGTTTTTTTGTGTGTTAATTTGAGTTTTTCTCTGTGTGTTTACTTAGATCTGTTTTCTGTGCCCCTTGATTGTCTCCCTGTGTATTTAAGTCCACCTGTTGTCTTTGTCGGATCCTTGTCTTGTGTACGTCGTCACAGTCGAACCGTCAAGTCCTGTGTCGACTTCAGCTCTCGTGGACAGTCTCGTTTATTTGAATCAGTTGCTACCAGTGTTAACTTTAGCTTTCCGCTCACTGTGCTGCCTGCTTCTGGAACTGTTTGAGCTGCATATTCTTCATGAAAACATCCATCTTCACTTCAACCTGGGTTCCCAGCGTCCATTCTCACCATTATTTACCCGCACTTCATGACAGTCAGAAGCTGAAGATCATAGCTCCCAAAAACACAAAACAGGACATAAAAAAATACTCTGATGCTAAATTAAATTAATATCTATTACAAGTTAGTAACCAGCAGTGTCATATTCATCCGTTCCAATTGTTGTAACATCTTGGCAGAGCTGCACTCAGACCAATGCTGCTGTCTGCTAGCATAACACATTAACACTGGCTGACTTTTACACTGAGCTTCTGAAGTCACCAGTGTCAACCTGGCTTAATATTGATTTATTTTTTTTTATCTTTGTCATAGCTGAGGATTTAAAACAGAAAAAGTCTGTTTTCTTCTCTGAAAAGAAATCTGTTCTCATCATACAGCTACGTACTTTGCTGCCTGAATAATTGCTGTCTGAATAATGAATACCATCTGCCGTACTTGTCATTTCTTTACATTCTAAAGAAGAGGAGTCCACAGACTCCCCTGTAGCTCAACGGAGCAGAAATGTAAGGATAGGAAAAGAAGCAAGGAATCTTGTTTTTCCAAAGGTAAGAATGTTTACATTCAAAGATGAAATGTTTAAGTCATTTAAAAATAATCCAGCTAATAACAACAGAGCAAAATATGACCTCACCGTAGTTGTATCTAAAAACATGCAGAGTGCATTGTGTTTGGCTCTACGTCTGATCCCACATTTACAGGGAGAACTAGCAAAGCGAAGCACAAAACATCTGATACATCAGTGGAAAGAAGAACTACAACAAAAATACATTTAAAACATCCAGACGAGAATGTGCCATTTATTTTTTACATTTGTCTTTCAATGCAGAACTTGGGTGGGAGAAATGGTGTCGGGCTTTTATTGCTACTAGTACCTAGCAACAAATTAAATGGCAAATCTCACTGTTATCTAATTTGACCTGCTCATGTCAATAATTCTTTGTTCAAGAGAAAAAAATATTTAAAAAAAAACCTCACATGAAAATCAGGTTCTGAATCTTTTCTGTAATTATTCCCAAAAGGAAAAAATACTTTGACCTTGGTCCCTGCTGGTTGTGCTTTAAGTTCAACCCTCTCTTCTCAAGAGCAGTGGGAGTTCCTTCTAATAGGAAACACTTATCTAGCATTACATTAGATTTTCTTTCTCTGCTAACTTCCTTCCTAATATGAAAGTGTGCTCATAAGAGACTTATCTTTGTTAAAATAATGTGTAAATAATAACTAATTCCTTACGTGAATCTAATGAACAATAAGACATTTCCCTGATGGAAAATCAAGTAGTATGGTTAGCTTGATAGACTTTTTGGTAGACTCCTTAGGCATTACATTAAACCTTAATGTTACTCCCAAAATGTTTATTTCGGTGTGGGTGAAGGTAAAAAAGCTCCATTTGTGTTTAAAAATGAAAAACACAGTAAAAAAGGGAACAAAAAGGATCATTCAATTGTGTAAACCACTTTGCTGCTTGCTGTTTGATGTTCCATCAAGGAAATAAAAATGAAAACGACTAGCATTGTGTGAAGATTTGTATCTATTTTAAGGACGGAAAACTTAAAAAAGGTTGTAAAAGTGTGATTACAGTTTACCTGCCGCATTCGCAGAGTCTTAATATTTTTTTCATTCCATAAGAATAAGACCCTGCACTACTGCCGGATTTTCATCTAAGGGAAGAAATTGCAGGGATCATATAGAATGTGATGTGATAAAAAGAATAGGCTGAATAGAGATCGTTACCATGGAGGTTATTATGTTTCAATTCTAGCTCTGCTGTGTGTTATCTTCACTTGAATCAGAAAAAGCCGAACACGATTTAGCAGCCGAGGAAGTTTGAATTGATTTTAAACAAGAAACCTCCTGCTTGGTTGAATTTCTTTTGCAGCAAGGGTGAAGATATCTGCTATGTTTCTGCTGTTTGAGATTAAATATGTATTGCTGCAGTGGCTGAGAGATTGCAGATGAAAATGTAACTTGTACGTTGTTATTTAGAACTGTCCAAAACGTCTAGCCTCCCACATAATGTTAAAACAGCTGCTGTGTTCTTTGTGTACACAAACAGTAAAGCTCTAATATGTAGTCTATACATTAAATTATAAATTATATTTCAAGAATTTTCTGCCTGTAATATACTGACAATGAAATATTTTGCCAATAAATCATTTTCTGCATGCATATATAGAGAACTGAAACTAGCTACCAAATGCACAGCAAAATGTTTTAAAATGCATATAAAATTAGATTGAGCATTCACACATTTCCCATGTTTCACAGTATCACACCTCCAACACACTTATTTTGTGTGTTTTCTTTTCTTCCTCTTGCAGATAAAGGCAATCTGATGCATTTATCCAAATAGTCAGGAATTTGATCAACAAAGAGCAAATACAGTGGCAATGCTTTAGGTCTGACAGAAACCTCAGGTTGAGATGTGACAGAGCAAGCAAGTTAAGAGCTTGACTATTTTTACTAAGATGAGTCTAAGACTGTAACCATGCAAACCAAATCAGGCCCATAGACTAATAATCACCTCATCCTGTTTGAACAGTAAATGAATGTGAGGAATGTCTTGAATATGTCAATCATTTGCTGTGAAGCAAGTCCACTAAACCATGTTTAGTGATTTTGAAGTGAGAATAGCTAAAAAGACACATGAGTAAAAGGGATGAATTGCAGTCAAAAATTGATCTTACTTTAAATAAAACTGCGAGTCACAGAAAAGAACATGACAGATATTTAGGCAGAACATCATAAGTCATTTGTGCCTCGCAGTAATTTGGCTTCTGCAGAGAGCTGCAACATTTTCCATTGTTTTAAAACCATCAGGAGCTCTGAAAGGAGGAGGAAGGTGCTGAAGTCAGCTGTTGTGCGGCCTGAAGACGGAGTGAAAACCTCAGTGGGCCCTGTGGCTAATGTCTTTTGACACCTGAATACATGCATCACTGCATCAGTGTGGTCCTCACTGCATCAGTGTGTCTATTCGTAGGTAACGAGGAACCAGCCCCGAGTGCCGGTCCAGTTCGCAGCATTCACTCGAGATAATAGGTGTCTCCACAGTTAGCAAAAACAAATTGTCTCACAAACCAAGTATAGAATAACTTTTGGCCTGTGAATTTGCCATCTGTAGCAGTTTATTTAGGGAGACCGTGACTCAAAATGGTTCAGGCGCAACTAAGAGCACAGTATCCCACAATAAATGCTACTTTTTTGTATTCGGTATGGCTCAGTTTACCCTCAAAAAGGTCATTTGTTGATGATACAATTTTTTTCCCCCAACAATGGTGGTTAAGATCAATAAAACACATGTCTGTCTCTCTCGCCATGTGCTGTGGTTTCTTCCAGTGAGTTTTCCAACAAGAGGAACTGGTAAATATAAATTGCCCATTTAGCAATGCTTCCAGGTCCACAAGACAGGTCCGCAACAACAAAGTTTGTTGGGAGTGAATTTTATCATCTCTACTCTACAGAAATCTCTCTTGAGCCAACCATGTGAAGATTTTTGACTGCAAACGTTTGTGAAAGTGCCAAACGTTTGCATCAGCAACACAAACTTCTATTTTATAAGTTGTGCCACATAAACCGCCAGGAGAGTAAACCAGGAGTCACAAAAGTAGGATGAAAAAGTACTAAACTGCTTTTAAAAAAAGTGCTGTGTGACCAATACGTAACATCAACACACTGGCCAGACATGAGACTATGGCAAATAACCGGTGAAGTGAATAACACTGATTATTTCTTCATCATAGCAACTGTTACTAGGTCTTTTATATTAGACACCAGGTGAATGCCTTGAAATCAAACCCAATGTACTTGAAGCAGTAAGAGATTTGTAAACTAATGACTTTCTACTTTGAGTTCCAGTAGCTCTTGAATTGAAAATGGCCAAATTACGATTTTGACTACAGGCAAATTATGATGGCTGGATTACTGGGTCAAAGTATCCCCAAAGTTACACCTTTTTTGGGAACTTTCTGGTGTGCAGTGTTTTTTCTTCAAAATTGATCCAAGGGAAGATAAGAGCTGACCCGGCAACAGAATCGTTCAAGGTTAATTTACGCATGTCGGGACTGAAGGGTCTGATATGCTCAGACCAAATGGGTCACCCTACACTTAGAGCTACTGCAACTGAAGAAATTACTGCATTCCCATTCATGAAAACAGTATTCCCTGATAGTTGTGGTCTCTTTCATCATGATAATGTTCCTGCCACAAAGCAAGAATGCTCCAGGAATGCTTTGGTAAGCACAACCAATTTGAGGCGCTAACTTGTTCTCTCAAATTCCCCAGATCTCAGTCAAATTCAGCTTGTCAGGGGGGCGTGATGGACAAACAAGTCCTATCCACATAATGCCAACTTGCAAAACTTCAAGGATCTGCTCTTAACACGGTGGTGCCAGATACATCAGAACCCCTTTAGAGGTCTAGTGGAGTCCAATCCTCTATGGATCAGGATTCTTTTTTTTTTTCCCAACAAAAGGCAGATCAAAGTTTTATTGGTAAAGTGGTCATATTGTGATGCATCATCATTGTATGACTGCATGCTTGTCGACAAAGTCCCAACAGAAATTTAAAAGTATATAAAAGTTCTAAGCATGTGTCCATTTGGTTGTCTAATTCAATATATTGACATGTTTGTACAAGTTCTTACCAAGAACTGATTCTAAATCCCCTTCAGTCAACTTAAGAATAAATTCATGCTCATAGTTCACTAGCTTAGTGTTGTGAACACAGCTCCAATTTGAAACATTTTTCAGTCAACTGAGCACACATACAATATGTTATCTGAAATAAAGCTTAAAAATGAAAGGCATGCCAATGAGAACACATACAGACATACAGCGGTTACTCATCGCTCGGCTGAAGGAAAAATGCTGCTGTTCGTTCTGAATAAAATATGTAAAGTCTGTTCCTAAAAACACTTTGCAAATCTCTCTCATTCCCAAATAGAAGGCTACGAAATGACTTCTAGATCAGCTGTGCTTACTTCACGTTTGTCATGTTAACAAAAAGCATTGTTCCGTTTAAATTCCTCAAAAATTTGAGCTCCAGTTATGAATGTATTTATGCACAACACTGTGTCAGTAATGACCCTTAGTTTTCCTAACCTCACCCGCAGTGTCGACTGAGACAAAGTGTGGTCTACCGTAATTTGTTTTCCAAATTCAGTGCACGTTCATAATCACGCAAAAACAAGCCTCCACATTTTTTTTTTTCCCACCACCATCAATTCGCACCTCTCAAAACCTCCTTTGGTGCAGAGGCTCTAACAGAACACAAAGCACTTGTTACCTCAAGCTATAGAGTGGACTGAATATTAGGAAGGCACGTTTTCATTCCATGTTTTCAGAATTACATCTGGAGTGTTTAAGCGTCATATAGAAACCGCTTTAGAAAAACAACGTCTAGAAAGCAAGATGAAGGACAGACAAGGAGACGCTGGTCCCAAAATAATGAACACTTCCTTACACATTTACGAATGTGTCAGTCTCTTATGACTCACATAGAAATAGCGTCAAAAAGTACGTTTTTCACTTTTACACAAGAGGGATAGCATGGCCTTTCCAGTCCTTTCACAGACATGCTTTTAAGATATGCTATAGGTAACACAGAGAGAAGACAGCCATATCATGTTCAGATATATTTAGCCTTAAATCCTGGGTCTTTTTGAGAGTTCTGCTAGAAAATGACAGGTCAAAAATAAATTGCAAATAACTGAAATACAAGGCTTCTTTGAATTGTTGTAGCATCCCAATGCAGCTAACACTCCACAGAATATAAGTAAAATCAATACTGACGTTATAGAGTGAAAATAAATGAATGTGGCACACAACAAAAAGTTAAAAAAAAAATCTCAGCACAAAAAAAAATGGCACTCCTTCATCTATATCTCACCATAGAAAGTTATTCCATCTATTAAGAATTGTTTTGGGGAGGTGGGAAAAATCTCCAAAACATATTTACCCATTCAAAGAAAAAGGAAGTGTTCAAGACATAGAGTCCAGTAATCTGTCCTGTCTCAGTGCTTAATGGATGAACTAGCTGCTCCAGCTGACAACGTGCACCGCGACGCTCCCCTGCAGCCTGCAGTTTTGATGTCACAGGTCTGTGTCAGATGTTGGGGGACCAGCACACCATGGTGAGACAAGAGCACCTGGAAAAATACACACACTGCTGGAATGCTACCATAAAGCAAGAGCAATAAAAGAGGCCACATGTAGAGATGTTCCCCCTATCAGAATGCAAGCTGTCATCTTGTTCAGCCTGCAGAATGCAAAACAGGGCAGCGGGATGTTGTTCTTGTCTCCCATCTTGTTAGTTTGTTGGATGTGGTCTTATTAGCTTTCATGTACAGAACCTTTACACTGGTTGTGGGACAGCTTGGGGGAGGTGGTGTCTTAACCCAATATTTTTATTGTTTTGACAACAGTGGCAAACTCCACAGTCGTGACAGCAAGAGAATGAGCTGTTTAATGAGATAACTGTGTCCGACTGCTAAAGGAGGAACAAAGAAGGTCAATAAATCTAAAAGTAAATCATGTTTTTTGTTTTTGTTTCAAATAGCGTCTTACGTTTTGGGCATGAAACATAAATGTCAGTTTGATCTTCTTAGCAAAACTCTCTATAAAAAAACATTTAGGCTATAAGACATTTAAAAACCCGGCACAAAGAAAAGACACAAGAATACATCTGCTGAACAATTTGTCTCTACACAAAAACTTCACAGTCTCCACATCTTCTCAGCATTTTCTCCATCTCCTCCGTGGCGATAGTCTCAGGAGTTTAAACATTAATTCCCAGATGCAGCCGAAAGCAATTTAAGGACCCAATTAAATTTGGCCATCGAAATCTGCACCGAGTCAACCTGTCAATGTCTCTGTTTGGCAAAGAAATACATGCCTCAGCGGACTGCAGTTCCACTTGTCAATCATCTGAACAGCCTAAAATTCAGGTTAGCACATGAAATTTGTCACATGTATATTAACAGTTTTGAAAAGGACTCAAGTAGATTTTCTTCTTTTGAATGGTGCTTAACAACTGGGGCCGCACAATTTTAGAAAAATATTTAATTGTGATATTATTGCAGGAAGTTGTGAATCCGATAGCAAATAAAATTTACCTTCACTTTTGGGACACTCTGTTTACGTAGTGACAATCTCAATGAACTCTAGGATCTCAACCACCAAGAAAATAAACCAGGTTTGGGCATTCAGAAAAGTTAAACTCCATTCAAGTTCCCAGATATGTTAAAAATATGCAAAACTTGAACGACAGACCACTGAAATATAGCAACCTACCAAATGTTGTAACTCCCAAATAACGCTTTCTTTGAAACAAAAATATGCCTTCAAATTGGCTAATTATAGCCGTTCATGACTTCCTGTTCCGTTATGTGCTTGCCCTCTCTCATTCTTCATTCCTGTATTAAACACCTTTCCATACAGTTTTTAATGCTTCTTTGAAAGAAAAAGGCTTTATGTCTTCTCATTACAGATTCAGCAACTTTTCATAATGTTGCTTGTGTCGTCTTTCACATTTCTCGTTTTTTCATAATATAAACACAAACTGCTTTCATACATACTGTTGCAGAATAACGAGATGACAAATAATGAAATCAAATCCAGAACTTGAATTTGCAAAAGGTATACCACGTATCAAGTATAGATGCGCACAGTTTCATTTTTTCGTAGTATAATTTTAGAACACCCAAGTGCAGAAGAAAGCAAAATGAAGTTCTCATCAAGCTGGATGTTGTCCCCTTTGGCAGTAGACCTATTAAAGCCTGCAAAAAGCCAGGAAGAAACTCCCAAAGGAATCTGATTTTTTATTTTTTTTTATAGGGCAATTCTGCAAACACAAACTTTCACGGTGTCAGCACAACATCCGCTACACACTCACATCAGGGGTGGTACAGCGGTGCATGACGAGACATAGAGGACCACAACAACCAAGCATCGCGCATCTTTTTATTTTTATTGCTTTTTTAATTAAGCGCCGTTTCAGATGCGTTATTAAAATAACTAGCAGCAGGTTTGCAGCATTTAATTTCCCACGGTTTGTTTTAAGGTTTCACTTTAAAGGAAGCTGGATTCACTGGGCGTGATGAGTTCTGTGGCACTACAGATTAAAACTTAATGCTGTTGCCCTCTGTAGAACAAAAAAGTAAGTATCTTTTATAATGACTTCATCTACAGTTCTGTGAAAAAGGATTTGATACAGGTGGCACTCGCAGTCAAGGTAAATTAATATTTATTAATCTTGATTAAGCTATGAAAACCAACCAGGCTCTATGTGAAAAAGTGATTTCCCTCCTATACCTATTACCTGGTGATACTCATAGTCACATGTTTTTTATTTCACTGATGAGTAATTTTGGCCCACTTTTTCTTTAACCTTATAATTTAGGCACATTAAAGGGTTTCATCTATACACCACCTTTCATTTTGATGCTGTAAATACTTTTTCACAGCAGAACATGAACCTGATGACGGGGAGTTTATGTTTAAAGCAAATCAAAGAAAAAATCACTTTTAGATACGGCTTAATGCCATCTCTGAACAGAGAATAGTGCAGCATAAAATTCACTGAATGTGATACAGAATAACAGCAGGTAAAGGGAAAGCTCACTTTTAAATATTATTACGGTATATTTTGAACAGAACATAGAACAAAATATGTGCATGGGTCAATAACTGGACTCTGCTCTATAACATTTCTGTAAACCCCAGGAAGAAAACGCATACTTACTGGAAATAACAATTTCCAACAAAAGAAAAAGTAGCGAGCTTCAATTAACAAAGAGAAAATGTAAAGATCGGTTCAGTAGAAAAGCCCGCATGTGGCATAATGCAGCCACAAATCTGCGAACATATCGAAGTAGGTCATCGATAATAGATGGGTTCATTATAGAAAAGCAGAATAAAAAAAAAAAACCTCTTTGAAAATCAGTAGTGGAGAGTTTGAAACAGAGAGCGATGCATAGGTAAGAACTTAAAAAAAAAAAGCTGTGACCATACCCTTTGTTGTACTTAAGGAAAAAAAATCCACACTTTTTCTTACAGAAAGAAACTAACTTCATGTTTCAGAGCATTAGTGAAATATCTGGGCCACAGTTCCCATGCTGAAGCCAATTCAGTGGTAAGGATGGCTCCTCATTTATCCACTCAAACGCTCGTAGCACAGCTGGGGCTGTCCCTCTTGTGAATACGTTTCCTTTTCTCTCCCAGTGAGAAGTTTTACTCATTTCAAGGGGCTGTAACTTATCTGTGTGCTACACAGCAATCCTTCTCAATGATCACCACAGTAGTGCACTTTAGCAAGACTCTGGTGACCACAAAGTTTTTCCAGAGTACGGTGGCGGTGTTGTGCTGCCTGCAGCTGAAGGTTTTGCAAGACATTTTACCTTTCTGAGTTTCCTCTCTTTCCCTTACTAAAGGACACAATCTAATGAGCTTCACCTCCAAATCCATATGTAATGAACAGGAAGACTCTTTCCTCCTATTCTACAGGCACTTTTCTGCACGAATGTTCCCAGGAGACATGAATATTACAGTGAAGATTTCACCCTGACACAAAAAGTCAACCTCTCACCAAGACCCCACGCTCTCACATTCTTGTATCTGCAGCGTCATGCATATACAACGCTGTACAGGTCTTGTTTAATATGCAAATATAGGACAACATCTTTCACTGTGGCATGCTAGTCAGCTGATTATCCAGGACCACACAAGGGAAAACCCTATTGATTAACCAACACCACTGAATAACTGCAGAAAAAAGATGAAATCAGCCCACTCGTTCAGACCTGCACAATACTTCTGCAGTTTATTATGTGAGAGCAGTTTGAAGGAAAGAGGTGGTTTTACCTGGTCCCGAGCAAAAGCCCGCAATAACAGCCAGTATGCAGATGTAACTGAGATATGGCATCCATGCAGCACTGTCCTGGAACGACACAATGTAAATGCTTAATGTCAAATAAGATCCTCTGATGCAATGCAGGAAACATTGTGCTTTGGGGAAAATTCCCTCTAGTAAGAACAGGGAAACTCAAGAGTTGATGTGAAGGTGATTGGACATAAACCCAAGCTGATCCTAGAAGGAAACCAGTTTTGAGGCAGCAAATGGTTTCAACTGAAGCAGTGATTCACCGTCCAGCAGGTCAATGACCCCAAACCAAGCGTCTGTTTGAAACACACTGGTGTGGTGTAATGGCCTAGTCAAAGTCTAGATTCACATCTAATTGGAAACCTGTGGCAAGCCTTTAAATTGATGTCCACAGATACTCTATCGATCTTGAGCTACACTGAAGAAAAATGTGCGAAGCTGGTAGAAACATACCCCAAAATGCTTAATTGCCAAAAAAGGAAGTTTTCATCCAGGTTCTGGTCATATGGGCTGACCAGAACCTGGCCCATCTTTTATTTCACAACTATCATCTTCTTTTTGTGGGTATCAAATAAAATCCCAATAAAAATATTATTGAGGTCAATGGTTTTAATGTGACAAAGTGTGAGACTTCTTAAGCAAAAAAATATATGTATAAGTTTTTAAGGGTCTGTACAAACTCCACTTTTTTCACAGAGAGAAACATTGTTTCCATTAGCATCTCGATGGTAACAATCAGATTTGAGTGAGTGCGTGATTGTGTGTGTGGGGGGGGGGGTGTATTTGCTGTAATTATACTTCAGATACAATTTAGCTTGCAGAGTAGGAAAAATGGCTCACCTGGAAGTTGAGGAAAACTGTCAGGAGGCTGAAGAATACAGCCATGGAGGAGAAACCAAAAATAAGGAGGGGTCTTCTCCCAATCCGCTCAATCACCAGACCCTAGAGATGAGACAGGAACAGAAAATAAGGTCATATTTATTAATACCTAATGTAAAATATAAGGCTACTCTTAGTTTCAAATGCTTAGAAGATAATTATGCCATTTTGCTTCATATTGCTGTTTTCAAAAAGGAAAAATCAAGACCGAAAACCAGTTAAACATATAAAATGCAGTTTGCTTTATATAATAGAGGAGTTGAACTTAACATTGTTTTGTTAATTCAATGTAAATCAAACAAGCTTCTGCAGTCTATGCACCTGACTCAGACTTCATAGTAGGAACTAATCTACAAATCAGCTTCGATATGTCTAACACACAAAGAGGCACTAGTATTTAGTTTCACTGAGGTTGATTTTTATCCTGTACGACTGCAGAAAAAGTCTAAACCATGTGAGAGAATAGCCCTAGGTTTTCAGATACAATAAAAGACGCCTGGTTACCTGGAATGGACACATTTAACTTTCATATCCAAAATATGTTTGTCTTGCAACATGAAGAACAAGGTGAGCCGTAGTGAACCAATTACTTGATTCAGTTATGCACAAGCCATAACAGCATGTCGTCTGCTCCAGCCATGGACTTTGCAGAGTGTAAATTTTGCAGGGTGGATTTATATCTCATAGGTATGACTGCTGCACTGGCATGTCATAACTGAGGCACAGATAGCAAATTATGAAAACAAGGCAACAAGTGAGGAAGTTAATCAAGTGAAAGACAACAAAATGGACTAGAAACCGATTGGGACCAGAAGATTAAGTTCTGAAGATGACAATTGTTTCGGCCTTTATTTCCATGTTGTTCTCTATCATGGTTTGGAGATCATCACGGACTCTTTCTCATATCACAACATAGGCCACTAGTGGTAGAAAAACAGCCTGAAACTCAAACCTTTGTGTCTGCCTTCTACATTAACAGTAACAACACCCAACGAGGTGATCCGGATGTTCACCAAGCCGAAACATTAGTTGGTGGGGGTTTTTTTTGCATGCTTTTTTTAAACTTCATATTATTTCAAACTCTGTAGATTGCTTGTATTTTCCTATTTTTATGTAATAATAGTACAGTTATTGCAACTAAAACGTATCTCTGTCCTTCAAGTTGTTTCTCAAGGGTAAAAAGCCTTCTGAGTGAGACAACAGCTAATTCCTGGCATCATTATAAACAATACATTTACTGCCTTCATGTGTGATGTTTTTCTTCCTGCCCAATTTTCTGTGGATTTACTCGTGCACCACACTGTCTCTGTCTTATCAATAATTCTGAGGCCACTTCAGTCATCACCTGGCCTCCTCTCAGGATTTCAGATCAAGCAGTGGGCATGAGGTGGGGGCTTTAGCAGAGCAGAGGCTACAGCTTCTGGCCTTGTTTCATTTCTGCCTGTGAGACTTTAAGAATTTATAGCAGCACTTCAATAGTTCTGAACCTGAGGGATTTCATGAGATTGAAAAGGGAAAAAAAAGAAGTCATTGCTCTTTGTATAGAATGTATCCTTCTTCCACTGGGATGGAGCAGTTTGAGTGGAGGGTTTTTTTTTGGGAGGGGCAGGGTATTGCTGATTCATTTTCTCCATGCTTTCCTAACACTTTCCTGCTGGTATGCCCCATACTGCGCCTCTCTTCGATTTGGGTTTCCTCTACATGCGATGGAATTTACTCAATTTTCTGAATGTGTATTTGTGTATCTGTGCACATCCCGGCGGGCATTGTCCCCGCAGACACGAGACATTTCTCTCCCAGACACTACCCACACCGCAGCACCACGCGTTCTCGCACAAACATCAACCGCCAGCTAACACACAGCTCATTAGGGGTCCCGGAAGATTTGCGAGAATGGATATTTATGAGGCTGAACACGCGTACGTCTACGAAAGAGAGAGAGAGGCAGAGAGAGAGAGAGTTTGATTAGGGAGGCGACAGAAGTTTGTCTATTGTGGACCTGAATAATTTATCACAAGCTTCATACAATACGGTGGGAACAAAAAAACACAGTCATCATGTGAATTTCTGCTTCATTTAGTGAACCGTCTCCATGTACATGAAGACGGTTGAACATTTGAGATTTGTGTTTGCATGTGTTATCATTAATTATTGTGTTTCCTAAAAGCACTGTGACAGAAGCGGCTTCCTCTGCTACTAAAACCCAGCTGGAGAGATGACAAATGCAATGTTCTTCTAGTTCTGCTCTGTTTTACCAACAAAAATAAGACAATTACAGACACGCTCCTCACCGGGGCTTTGAGTTTGAGGTACGTCGCTGCTCCTTCCCAGCTGATTCAACGGCAACATTATTTTGTGAGCAGAAATAGGTCGGTATGAGTTTCTCATCATATGATAAATTTGTGTAGAAAAAGAACTATGGTATAACACAACAAATGTATAATCAAAATGTAAAACAGGATTTCACTGCCTCTTCTTTAATTGTGACAGAAACAATAGTTGCATTGGTGCTGCTAAACTCATATAATTATCACAGTCCTAAAAATGTTGTTTATGACATTTATTCAATGGTATTTTGATTAGTGATTTTGTGTTTTAAATTGAGTTCATTGCAGGGTTGCAATTAATCAAAAATGATGGAGATTTTTATCAAAAACTATTGTAATAGCTGGTGTCGTTAATCATTTTTGTTGAATTGTTAAAAAAAAAAACATATAAACCAAACAAAAAAAAGATGTGTATTGTACTTAATCTGTTATTCACATAACTCAACCGTCCGATTGGTGCAAACAGCTATTATACCCATTCAGTTTTCAAGTGTTGCTAGCAAAAATAGGAAAATTATTACTTTTGTGTTTCAATACCGTTGTCAAACTGTGGTATTCTATTTAATGTTATTTTACAAAGTGAATCATATATCCACTCATTTGCTTCGATGAAGACATTCAGAGATTCTACCTCCATCAACCAGCACACTTTATGTCAAACTTTGCTACATTGAAGTATTGAACTAAAACAGTTTGCACATGCAAGTTTTGTGGTGTAGTTCTTAAAATGAGGGCTAATATGGAAAATTAATTTTATTTTTTTTTTAGTTTTATAGCTATCTATGATGTTATTCCATCATCAAAGACATAGCTAGAGTGTTTCTTTAATTGTTTCATGCATAGTCCTTCAATCTCTGATGGCAGCCATTCGACTGTGCTTAAACACTTGCTCATACTTAATCTCACAGAGGATGCTTCCCCCATTCGGCTCCTCCAAACTAGCGGCAGCAGGAATTAGCAAACACTTGGTGGAAATGCCATCTGCTGAGCTTATTACACAAACACTTGTCCTGAGAGCACTCACAAAGGACAAAATAAAACACGAGGAACTGGAGGCAAAGTGTCGCGAAAAGTGAGAGCTTCTTAAAAAGACAGAGGCTAATTTAAAGGCATCAGATAATGAAGTTCAGTTTCTTTAAAGTTATGTTTGAAATATGCAACATTTTTTAAATAATTGAAAGTAACATAGCAACTCGATTGTGCCATGAAATGGCACTTTGTTCCTGGAAAACCAGAAAAATCAACCAAATACAGATAAGCAGGTAAGATGTCAGCGAAAACTAGAAACCAATCAGTGGTAAAAGACTGATTGGTGCGTCCCTGCCTACAAATCAACGCTCTATCCTACTTCTTGACAGACACAACAGTCTGGTGAGTTCAGGCCTCTCGGTTGGCGGGATTAAAATGTGAGGTCACAATTCATCACATCAGGAAGCAGATGAGTCATTTTAAGACAACTGGCTGCAGCTTGAGGGAGCTCCAGCCTTCCATTTACTCCAAAACCTACCCCGTTAGGATTTCAGTCAAAAATGTAGCTTACTAGTGCAGTTGTGGTCATTTTTACACTCAAGTTGCATCACTGGCCAAATGTATAACTAAGTAGCCTTTTACTTTATTGCTAAATTAAGCAGCTTGTCGTTGTCGTCGTTTTATGTCCCACTAGGTCCTGCGGCATCAGCAGAACAAACAGATTATTCAAAACTTCCTTTCCTGCAAAATGAAGATCATCCTACTCTTCTCGCTCTTTTTTTTTTTTATCAACTGAACACAGATAGTTTCAGTAAAATCTTTTCACTTATAAGTATTTGTTTCTGAATCACCTGTTGTTTTTGTCATTACCACAACAAGGTCAGTTTTCGCATTCTGTGATCTCCTGTTAGTCTTTAAACTCTGACTTGCCAGCGGGCTCCAGATTGTGACGACATGGCCGGATGTGTGTGAATTAATGTGGAGTGGCACAAAATCCTCCTCTCTGGTTTATTATCCAGTCGAATAGTGACAAGCGTGCTGCATAGAAAGGGCTTTTGCCCAGTGGGGTACTAGAAAAGAGAGCAGAAGGTCAGTGGATAACATGTTACATTTAAAGGTTCACAACTGTGTCAGTATTCTTTTTTTTTTTCTTGCTTTGCTCTGCTGCCTCACTATGCAGCACTTTGCAAAAGTATTTATTCTCCACGTATTACGCTGGAACAAGTTGTTGTTGGATCCACACGAAGCAGTTATAGTAACAGTTTTGGAAGAGACATGACAAGAGGTATTAAATGTTTTTGCAGATAAAAATCAGAAAAGTGTGATTTATATTTAGCTCCTCTGAGTCAATCTTTATGTCGCAATTAAAATCTGCAACCTGTTCAGGGCTCCAGCTATCAGCTTCCTACACTGGGACAATAATGTTTGCTCATTCTTTTTTTGTAAAAATCAGTCAGCAGTTTTCAAGGATTGTTACAGATTGCCACTTATATGGACTTAGGTGTGTACTTTGACTGGGCCACTCAAAAGCATGAATATGTTTTACTTGAACCGTTCCAGTATCTTTAGAGCAGTGGCATCCAAAGTCAGTTCTCAAATGATGGTTCATTAGTAGACTTCTGCAGAATACTGACAGGGTGTTATTTATTTTTGAGCCACACAGAGCATTTTGCGCAAGGCCACGGTTTTGTCACCTTCTTTAGTATTTTTCCTGCTGTTTGTGAGAAGTGCCATACTACTGCCAAGACCATTTTTGTCGACAGATTCTCACACTTGAAGTTTGGTTTCTCGTAGGTCCACCAGAGCTACCCTGGACCTCTGGCAGCTTCTTTTATTATTGATCTTCTTCGAAGACCAGTCGTTTCAGGTGAACTGCAATGTCTTGGTGCCATACTCTGTGTATTTCCAGCTGATGAATTGAACAGTGCTTGATGTTCAAAGCTTGGGATATTTTTTTCAAAACCCAGTCTGGCTTTAAACTTCTCAGCAACTTCATCCCTGACTTGTCTGCTGTGTTAATTTATCCATTATGCTGTTATTCATTAAAATTATCTAAGAAATCTCTTAAGACTTTACTGAAATTACACCCAAATGAACTGTGCTTACTTAAAAGGTGAATGGTTATATGAAGGATGTTATAGTAGGGGATTGAATAGAAATGTATTAAAAACTTTAGATTTTTGAAAATTGCTTAGACTTTCCCTGTCACTTAACTGTGATGGATACTTTGAGCTGATCCATCACAAAATCACAGTATTAAATATATTCAAATCTGCGGCTATAAAGTGGAAAAATGGGACATGATTAGTTTTATAAGTCGCAGAAGGGTTATAAAAGGAGCTAAGATCCAAATTTCAAACCATAATGTGAAAATGATTAACAATATGTGACAGATCCAATAAACGAAAGAACATATAAAGCAAGATAAAAGGAAATTGTAGAAAATAAATTTATCTGAAATAGAGTTTTTTTAATCCACATTGTAATGTCTAATGATGTTCATAAGATTTAAAAGCTCAAAAGGCTGGTTCATCTTCTTTTCCAGATGTCCAACAGCAAACTGTTTCGCTGTTGAGCTAAAATACTCAACCTTCCCAACATGTTTCAGGAAGTTTTAAACGTTTCTTTTGTAAGTCCTTCTTACAGATGGCTGTGCTGAAAAACCAAATGTTCCACCTCATTTCGTCCTCCAAGCAGAACATATTCAAATGATCAGAGAGTTAAGAAATACAGCATGGAAAGCCCATTTCAGAGTACAAATATCTGTTGTGGGGATGCGGGAAAAAAAACTGTTCCTGAGCGCAAAGCGTGGTGACAAGATAAATATGTGTCCTCAATCAGCCTCGAGCCACTGACTAAAAGAATTAGGCCTCTGTGTTATGACATATTTATACCCCAGGGAAACACGGAGTAATGGATTACTAATAAGAGGTTCCTAGAAACTCTGATCAGCTTTGCAAGTAAATAATAAATCATAAAATGCTTCTGTTCCATTTATTTTCGGGAGGGGAGGTATTGTTGTGGGAACAGCCGCAGCTGAAGGCAAGCTTTTCTAAACCTGCACTGCATTAAATCCCAGCAAATTTCTCCACACCCACTCTAGTCATTTGAGTTTCTCTGTGTGTTTATCTAGGTTTCTCTGTTCTGTGGAGTCTCCGTGTTGTTTCTCCTGATTGTCTCCCTCTGTATACCCGACACAACTTGTCGGGTCCTCGTCTTGTTGTGTCTAGTCTGGCTGTCTTGTTGCTTTTTGTCCATTATATTTCCAGTTGCTACCGGTAGTTGAGCTTTAGCCTTCCGCTCCTTTCTGTGCCGACTTTGTATTTATGATCCACATTAAATCATCATTTTGTCACTCCAACCTGGGTCCTCAGCGTCTTCCTCACCACCATCACCGCAAATCGCAAATCATGACACCCACATAAACATGTTCACATCATATGTCAGTCAGATTAACAAAAGCAAAGCAATCGTCTTCAATCCCATCTGCGTAACTCAAATGGGAAAACGACTATTCAAATAGAAATCTTATATTTATGGCATTTTGGTTCATAAATTGCTGGTGCCTCAAAATGCTATTTGATATATTTAATAATCTGAAAAGATAAGGCAGTAAAAGAGCTTGAAGGGGAAAAAGAGCTGTATTTCTGGCAGAAGGACAACTGTTGCCTACTCATAGCCTGAAAATAGTTCCTTGTTGTTGGGCCAGTACAGACTTTTAAAAAGCTAGTTTTTTAATGAGCCTTTCTACAAACCAAATCTTATGACAGATTTGTATGGTTGTCTATGCTTTTTTAGCAAAGTTATTAGAACCCATGAAGAAAAAGAAGACAAACACAATTTAAAGATCCAGAGCCTTTGCTTCTGTACAGCAAAGCTGTCAATGTACCAAATATAAATTCAATAGGAGGGCAAAAGGCAAAAGAAAAAGAGCAAAGCTCTGTAATCAAAGCTCACTCAAGGACACAAGAAGAAAGCAAGATAAATATACTGCAGGTAAAAGGCTTTGCTCTATTTTCAAAGACAGTCTAGTGGAGAACAAAAGGAAGCAGCCATATATTATTGTACATGATGGGGGAATACCAGAAAAAGATGGTGTGTTCTGGGTCAGCCCATATGGAGCCAGAGTATTCCCAAAGCTCGTTAAATCTAAACTGGAGGATGCCAACAGACTGCTCATGTTTCCTTACAGATTCTTGGCACAGTCACATCAGGGCCAAAATAAGTCACCTGCTTCAGGGAAGCTTTTCATTTGCCCACAATGTATCTTTTTTTTTTTATTTTTTTTTTTTTTATTTAAAACATGTTAAATGTGTGAAAGAAATGTTTACTGTGAATTTTGGCAGGTTCCTGTTATGGACAGCCACTCTTTCTGAAATCCAGCAAAAGCTACAGCCGAGCGATTCTTCTGGTGTGTTCAATTCCGAAATCAACAAATGCACACATTGAATATTGCTATCTAAATTAAACAAAACAGCATCTTGAAACCAGGCGAGAGCTTCTTACTAATGCCATCTGAACCATCTGAAGACACAATTCAAATTCATTCTCACCAAAGCTACAGGAGATTCAAGAGTTTCTCAGACACGACTTGAGTCAAAGCAACACTCTGCCTGTGTTTTATGAGGGATCGATATTACAACATGATGTAAAGCTCAAAAAAATCATAAATTTATTAATGGGGACTATTGTAAGAAATAACATTTCTCATTTTAATTATTTCTATCTAGTGAATCATAATTTTTAGCAACACAAAGGAAAGTTGTACACATCAAAAGTCAGTCTTGAAACCAAGTTACCATAGGCCTGAGTGACTCAGTTCAGGTTTGATCTTTCAAAGATCAAAGATCGTATCTATAATGTGCAAATGTTCGCAAGACTCAAAGAAATTCAGAGGATCCCACACGAGGAGTAATATACCCGTTTAACGAGGGGAGATGACATTTCCCACTGCTTTTTGTTAAGTGCTTCTGTTTGAGAAAAAAAAAAAAAAAAAAACACTGGCCTTTGGAGGGAAAAGTGCCAAAAGAAATCTGTTATACAATGCCCAGCCCATCTGAGGCCCATAGAGGATAAACTAATATCTAATTTAAATCCATATGAATCACCTTCATTAGATCTAAATATATATATATATATATATATATA
>CAEGAE010049264.1:0-25811 GCA_903067095.1 Girardinus metallicus
CTTCCAGAAAACTGTAAAACAGCTGAAACACTGAGTGCCTTTAAATCTCGACTAAAAACCCACCTGTTTAGAGTTGTTTATGGAACATAATCATTTATGAATTTAACGATGGCACTTGACTTAATGTAATGTTTTGATTGTTGATTCTATGTTGCATGACTCTGTGTTTTTGTTTGTTATGATGTAAAGCACTTTGAAAAGCCCTGCTGCTGAAATGTGCCATACAAATAAAATTTGATTTGATTTGGCTGTGAATATCAGAGTGTCATGGCGTGGAAAGGACCACTACCACTTACTCCTATTAAGATAATGCTGTTTTAAAATAACAGCTGGATTTTTACAAGCAGCCCATTATCTTAAGCAGCCGAATGCTGACTGACTACCTGTAAAGACGATTCCTTTATGCAAAGCTGACCTTTTAGAGAGGACTAGACGGTATCTGGACTTGAAGAACTGCTTTAATTGAAGTTGATCTATAGGGTATGAATTCAAGAAGTTCTAGTTTTAGCGGCATAACCGTACTGAGCTCACACATGTAAAAGTGTTTGCCGATATCAAACAGTCAACAATGATTTAATTAAAGCATTACTTGCATTAGAGGAGGATGGCAAAGTAATTACAATATTCTCAAGGCATAAGAATAAGTTTTGCTTTTTAGTTTTAAATCAAAGCAATAAGATGAAGTTCAATATTTTTTTGGCAGATTTTTAGGGGGTAAAATCTGTTATTTAAGGTAAACATACAGTGAGAACATCCTTGCAGCCGAGAAGGAAATGAAATAAATTCCAGAATATTCACAACTGGTGTTAGTTGAAAAGTTAACATGTCAGAAATGAAGGAACCTTAAATTATCAACCCAGAGGAATGCACACAGTTTTCTATCTGTTTGTGTATCACAATACATAAAAAATATGTAGCCCTACTATTGCTCTAAGACGAGCTCAAATGTGCAACAAGCAGATCTTAAAGTAAATTTTTAGGGCAGAGCAGCTAAAATATGGAAGTTAAACAAAGTCAGTTGATTCAAGCTTGCATTGAAAATTGATGTGGTGCAATTAAAATGCAAACTAGTTCTCTCAAGGCCAAAGTCATGACCACATGACCAAGTTCCTTTCCATCACAGGACACATGAAAATTCACTGTGTTGCAATATTACCTGCACATTCTGCATCAATTATAAAGGCTTGTGAGTGCGCAGCAGTTTCTGTGTCCCCCAAAAACAAAACTTCAGCAATTTTGGATAAATTAATTTGAAACTTTTATGCATAATATTCCAGCATCTTGGTAAAGCTTTAACACTTTTGCTTCTCTAATACTAGTGCTAAAGTACAAAAAAAAAAAAAAAAAAAGAAATTCTCACTACTAGGCTTTGCTCCCACATCTTAGCTCTCCTCATGTCACATGTGCAGACCAGTGAACCAAAAGCTAACTCATTATGTAACCATCTCCTAATTGATAGGCTGAGCAGACATGTCAGAGTCAATCCACTCCAAGGAGACTTTGACAAGCTAAAGTGGATGGACTGCCCATTTCAAAAACTGACCTCTCCCCATTCCCTGAAAACTGCTTCTGGACAAGCACCGACTGAACACTGTATATGTGGGGAACGTCTGTGTGTATTCATGCCTGAACAGATACTGTATGTGCAAACAGAGTGAAATTTCTCCTCACCCCAAGACGCTTACGTAAACCTGTTGAAGCAGGAGAAGCGATGAAACAGTAGAGAGGCCAGAAAGCAAGGTGAAAGACTTGTAGACGGAGTGATTGTGCACATGCTCCAAACGCGTGTGTCCCTTTTTTGATCGTCTGTCTGGGAAGGTAGGTAGGTGGGTTGATGGGGGGTAATTAAATGTATTTTTGTCAACTAACCAGCTTTGCTCTCATATCAGACACTGTGAAGCACAGACGTAGAGAGAAACCAGATGGGTCGTGGCCAACAGGGGTGTTTGATTATGTGAGTTTCTGTGCAGGCAGGTGGGTGGGAGAGAATGAGACAGCTTTAATTCCCAGACACCAGCCCTTGGGGGCTAGGTGCTGGAATTGAACACAGTCTGGAGAGGAAAGCTTTGACAGCTTCCCTAAATACGCCCGGTAATGTTTTTTACCATCCTGGACAGAGAGGGATCTAAACTTAGCCTACATGTACAACATTGCTTCGTAGTTTGTGATCATTTGTCCCCGTTCCGCCACAGAAGTAATTTATTCCTCATATCCGTTACCGAGCAAACTTATGAGGGACGTGGCGCATGTAAAATGAAGGGCTGCAGTTTGAGATGCTCTATGATCAGATTATAGTAACGAGCCTTTGTTTTTCCATCTCATTTAGTCATTATTAATGTGTCGTATACTTACGTAAAAAAAAAAAAAAACATTTAATATTCTCTCTGAATCATTGAATTTATTTATTTTGATAAGAACGATGGCATAGCCATTTGATATACATTAACTATACAAGACAAAGCATAATGATGCATTTAAAGCATGACACACACAGCCGGTTACGCATGTATCATAAGAAATTCCCAGAAAGGTTATGTTTATAATTTGTAAATAAATGTGGTTTCCCTATTAGCGTGTTGGTCTGTTCCACTTAAAGATCTGTTATTGTAAAAATGCATATTTGTGAATGGGTACGGTGTGATGAGCGATTCATCATTTGGGTTGTCGAGATCTCATCATCGATAAACACCATCAGGACTTTCATCAGTATGTTGGAATAAAAGAAATGGAGGTGAGGAGCTTTTCTGTTAAAATGCCACACAGTGATTATTTTATGGAATAGATTTACCCTGACCGAGGGCTTTCTGAGCACATATGAGGCCATTCAGAAAGAAGTATTGATAAAAAATCGATTTTTATGGAAAAATCTGCCCACCATTTTTTTTGGGGGGAGCAACCCTATTTGTTACGGCCACCTTTAATAGTCATATACATAAAAAGTGCTACTTAATGTTATCTTAAAGTAAATCCTAATTGGAAGCTAATTTGGTTAGCTATCCAAACCTTTAAGCTTGCAGGAGTTTTGGAGTTGAGTTAAGAGCCTGACATGATGCATTCTGCATGTAAAACACACATTATGACTTCTGAAATTGATGTCACCCATCCATTGACATTAAGATAAGGCAGAAAACAAGTCAACCCCCAAATTGTAGAAGCACTGGAGCGTAGCTGGGATTAGTGAACTATCTTTAATATGATTATTGAATGTTTAATTGAAATTCTTGTCCTAAGTAAGAAGTTTTTTTATGATGAAAGAAGATTATAGAAAAATGATGGCAAGACCAAGTGATCTAAGCTGAGCTTTAGCAGCTCATATTTGGTATCCCTATGCAAAAAAAAAAAAAAAATATATATATATATATATACACGTATTTATTTTGAGCCTTGCAGTAAATTAAACCATGTAAATGGAAACATACGTATTTATTTTAGCGTATTTAGAAAGTCCATGTCAAAACAGGGGACTTCAACTATAAGTCATTGAAACTAGATCAATCAAGGTAATACCAAAATGATTAATGGGTACCAGGGAAAGCAGAGGACGCTTCTTTAGTGGAGCGTGGTTTGAGTCATGCTAATGGAAACTTCGTTTATGACGTTGCCATTAGCCGTTAGAATAAATATGGTTAAATGCTCCTATTCTAATCTGAGGAAAGCTGAAAGATACAATTTGTATTCTTACATTTTTCAAACTGAACTTGACAGACGATATTCACATTGCAAACCTATTTTAATGAGATGTTCATGGGTACTATGGGTTTACATAAAGACTGTAAGCTTTTGTGGCTGTTTTGTTGTTCCATAAGCCTGAATGTTATAAACATTTAGAAGGCATTATCACGCCAGTGCCTTGGAAAAGTATTCACACCCTCAAACGTTTTTTTTTTTTTTCACTTTTGATACATTAAAGCATTAAAGCAACACATGAATAAACTTTATTAGGATGTGTTTTAATAGACCAAAGCAAATAACTGAATGATTATAAAGTGGAAGAAAATTATTTTCTGAATTTATTACAAACAAAAGTACAGTTTAGTTTTGGCTTCATCTGACCAAAGCTACGTCTTTCACACATTTTCTTTGGCAAATTTGGAGCTTGAAAAAGCTCCTTGTGACTGACTCACATAAAGAACAAACCAATGGCAATAGTGTCTTCATGGGTTTGTCTAAAAAAATCAGACAGCTTTAGCTGAGCAGGGCTCTATAAAACCAGGAAGATAGAGCACATCACCCCAGTTCTTTATACTGGCTCCCTGTGACTCTCAGAGGTTAGATTTTAAAATACTAGTTTGTGAATAATTGGACAGCTTAGCACAAAACTGCATAATAGATCCGTTGCTGTATCAACCTTCCAGATCTCTGAGATCTTCTGGTTCTGGTCTGCTCTGGATCCCCAGAACCAGAATCAAACATGGAGAAGCAGCATTCAGCTTCCATGCACCACATGTGATGTAATTACAATAATATGGGAAATTTTACGGAAAAATACTAATACGGTAGCTTCCCAGTCAAAACGGGAGACGTGATGGTGACTGCATGATGTTTTATAGTGTAAAGTATTTTTGCCGAAATGTGCTGTTCAAATAAACCTAACCTAACTTGACTTGCCTATCCATAAGGCCAAATTTGTAGAGTGTGCTACTTGTAGCCCCTATCCTTTTTCTGTATGTACATCTGTATTAATTTTTCTTTTATTTACATATTTATATATTTAAACCAATTCTGGTCTCTCTTGCCTGCAAGAGAAATATACATAAGAACAATAATAAAGTCACTTTATCTTACTCCAGCGGGAGATCACTATACAGATATGTGTAAAAAAAAAAAGGTCACAGAGCTTACTTTTGGATGGCACAGAATATTGCTTGATCCATGCTTACTCAAGGAGTTTGCTAATCTTTGGAGTTTCAGTAATAAGAAAAATTAAAGCTGCAAGCAGCCTCAAACGGCCCTCGCATCTCAGCGCCGCTCCAGCCTTCTGGCGACCACGGGAGTTCTGGCGATGCTACCCACCAGCTATTGTAGACGCTCTCGCGCAGTTCCCGCACCCATCCGCCAGGCGATATGCACCAATGTGTTCGGCAGCGTTATCTGACGACGCACCAAAAATCTGGTGGAGATCGACTGATGCAGTGAGGAGATATAGCTGATGGAATAACCTAGGAGTCAAATTATTTAATTTCTGTTAGACAAAATTAAATATTTGGGTTTATTTTGGTTCATCAGAACCAGAACTTCAAGGTTCTCATCGTTGAGTGCGCCTTGCAGCTGTGGTCAACTGTTCACTGCAGATCAGTAGAGAGTTCGCCACAGCTGCTGCTGCTGCTCACGTCCCGCCCAGTGAGGAACAGAGCAGATGATGGAAAAGTTCACTATTTGGGGCAGAACTGAAGCAGATATTCAGTAGTTAGTGCACAAATTGCCAGTGGAAAAACTCCTTAATGGTCTCATATACTTCATGTGAGGTGCCAAAACTGTTGCTTTTTGAGCCAATTTCATGACAAAAACTGCCTCATTTTGTTAATAGAAAGGCGTGTGCCTGCTGAACTCAACACCAGATGTGGCTCAAACTATTTCAACAGAGCTCTGCGCAAAGTGTTGTCTGATTGGTCATGATGACATACTGATGTGGGAATGTGCTTGGATAGCAGTTTTGATAGTTTATAGTACATAAATCTGCACCTCTCCATTGTGAGATTACTTGTAAGGTGCTGAATGAAAGAAGTCTACTGGACCTTAGTGCAAACGTTGAGACCAAAACTTGGACCACTCTTTTTAATGTATGTAACCCTGATTCTGCATATAATAATTTGATATATGAATTATCTGAAGCTATATGCGTAACTATTCCAGACAGGACTGTCATTAACAGGAATAATGAACAAATCCCCTGGCTTACCAGATACTGAATTCTATTAAACAAAAAACAAACTGTGATCACTAGGGTTTAAGAAATGGTAGTGATTTTAATAAAAGGAAGTATCACTTGTATAAAAACAAATCGACATGAATAAGGAAGAGCAAATGTAATTATTATACTAATCATATAAATAGCTTTGACCCCTGGTAACACCTCTTCACCATGCACAAAAACTCAACATTTTGATAACTTTTAATCGGCCATGCCTTATAAACAAACTGACCAAGTTTGAAGCATATCAATCAAAATCCCTAAGAGGAGTTCGATCAAATGCGAAGGCTGTAAACGGACAAAATGGGGTCAAAATCGGAACTTAAATTCAAAATGGCTGACTTCCTGTTTGACTTGCACTATGACATTAATTGAATTTTCTGTGTGTCTTGGGGAGCTCTACAAGTGTACCAAATTTCATGTCTCTTGGATGAAGTAAGGTCAATGTGGACAGTATTTTTGAAAGTTACCAGGTGGCGCTGTTGTGCCGTTTCTGTTGCGATTTTTGCAACGACCTTAAAATACGTAATTTTCACGCAGACTTGACACGTCTGCCAACTTTGGTGAGTTTTTGAATATGATAAAGCTCCCAAAAAGCTAATTTATTTGACGGAAGGATAACAAAAAGAAGAAACGGTACCATTACTATCGGCCTTGGCAGGGCTTCGCTGCTCAGGCCTAATTAAGAGCTCATTTATTTTGGTGTCTAACATCATAGCTTTGGATTCACAACATGAAGAAGAGAATAGTTCATGTGGGAGCTAATGGCATTTCAGTCTCTTGGTAGCCTGTGATGAAGAAGTGAAGCTATGTCCTTAAAATAATCCCCAGCTCCATACAGGATGTTTCACCTAGGAAGTTGGCACTGCAATGCCAAGACATTAATTATTGGCGAAATGAGTTTTAAGAAGCCTTTTATTGCAAGAAGGAGCAGGCAATTCAGACTCCCTGTTCTGCTAATTTTTTTTTTACCTCTTGTGTGGTCTGCTGGACTGGAAGCCTGAGGTCATTTTTACAAAAGTAATTTCTAAACAGCACTTTAAAAAACAGATGAAAATTGTTGCCAAGCTTTTTTTTTCTTCTTTTTTTTATTGCATTTGGCTAAGCTCTTGTTTCATAATATTTTTCAAAGTGGGGTTTTAAAAGGGATCAACATCAGAATAGATGATCTAGTGTGCCATGTTGGAAATTCAAGATTTCAGTTTTTTAGAATACAAATTGAATAAGTTTCAGTTTTGCTTTTTAGGTTAGGTAAGAAATAGATGAGTAATGGCTAGGATTTGGTAAAATATCTGGGTATGTGGTTGGTAAAATGAATGGACGTCAATGTAAAGTCCTAATATGCGTAGAAATACAAACGTGTGTGCGTGTGTGTGTGTGTGTGTGTCAGAGAGAAAGAGAAGGGGTGAAAAAAGAAAAAGAGAAGTCCCAGCTTGAGGGTATTTGATCTTTAAAGTATCCATAAGAGGAGAATATTGATTTCAGCACCAACTGTCTGACCTTTCCACCTCATGTTGTTTTGAATAAATGTATACAAAACCTCTCTCAATTGTCTTTCCTTCAACTCTGTAAAATGGTAAGTGCAGGAAGTCAGATAACTGCGTAGGAACATAGCTACATTTGATTTACATGCTGCACTTCCTACTGTACTGTCCTCGGCGCAATAATGGAGAATAGATAGCAATGTAATGGAAATCTTTAACATGAGCTGAATCTGTCAGGAATTCATACATAGATATGTTTTGCACCCATTCACCTTTTAATGTCTCATTGTCTGGGCTGTGAATTGTTTCTGGGCAGCCACAGATGGAACCGCTGTGGGGTTCTGCTGGTGATTCATATTAATGGTCTTGACCCCAATCCTTCCCTTCCTTTTTCTTCTTCCAACCCTTCCCTCCCCCTTATTCCTCCCAACGCTCACCCTCTTTTTCATCCTTCCAAACACCTAGAGGACAGATGGACCAACACTCAACTTCACACCATTTAGCTTTTCAAGGCCGCTAAAATGGAGTGCGTCAAACGGGTGAAGTGGGTTCAACGGGAAACAAGAACTGAGTGTGTAGCTTTGTGTGCTTGTGACAAAGAGAGGGAGGAAACGGGCAGAGACACTCCATATTTCACCTAAGTGCTTGCTGTGGTGTGCTGTGCATATGTGCGTGTAGTTTTATGCACAGGAGGACTGCAGCGTGAGGTTGGCAGACTGGGGAATTTGGAAGGTAAATTAAGGACTGCACTGCAGGGCCGACTGGCAAAATGTACGATTCTACCTTGAGCTTAACCAGCTCGACTCAAACACCAGAGCTGTTTCAGCTCTGACCACTGTTCTTTAAAATGTTTGTGTTGGGCCATCTGGAATGTAGTATGACACAATAGCTCAAGAAAAGTTTACACGCTCTTGGAAAAAGGGCCAGGTTCTTTATTTTTATGTTTTAAAAAAATTAGGCGAAGATAAATCATTTTATAACAAATGTATCTGTTAGAATAAATAAATACTTACATAAATAAAAGGTGCATGCAATAAACTGAATGCATAAGAGTGGACACTTTGTTGAATCATCTTTTGATTCAGTTTCATCACTGGCTTCTGCTTGGAGGGAGTCGATCAACAAATCACACAATGGAATATTCTACCACAAAGTTTTTAGAAGACGTTATCCAGACCTGGATATTTTCTTTGGTAGAAAAAGCTTCTGTTTCACAATCCTAAACCGTTGGCCTGAACAAATAGAGATTAAAGAAGATTGTGGTAGAGCACAAGCAGACTTTGTAGGAAACATGATGTGTCCACAGTTCCTCCGTGCACCCTAGCTGATTCTCTTTTAGTCACATCTTTTCATTAATTTTAGAGACTTTTTGTCGTGTCACTGTTGTCTCGCATTTTCCCAACTGACTGATGGCTGTTTTTGTTGAGGAAACATTCCCAATAATAATAGCAACAAAAAATCTTTAAAACCACAAACAGATGATCTGTAATTTGTGTGAATATTTTTTTTTCAATTACGCATGTGCGATAGTTACTGGGTGGCTGTCTCAACATATTTCATTGAGCATTTTGATTGGTCAAGGCACCAGAAGCATTAACAATATGCTGTTTGGCTAGTGCAAACGCTAGGGGATCTAATTCCTCAATATTCCAGAATATTTTCAGATTTTTTTTTCATTATGTTTTAATATTTTATGATAATTCCTAGTAAACTGTAGATCATTTCTGATCAGTTTTGTCTGAACAGAGTGACTATTCACAACTCATGGAGGAAAATGTTTTGCCTTCAGCAAAACAAAATCGCATCAACACATTTTTTTAAAACTACTCCAGCAGATCATTGTAACAATGCTTACAAGAAATATCCAAATTTGACTTTGAATCACTTTTATTAGCAAAAGAAACCCTATCAAATTACAGTTCAAACTGTAGAAAATGACTATTAAACACTAAAATCAGAAGTACAAGATCCCTATAAAGGCCTCAAAGTCCTGTTCTTCAAAGCTCTCACAGTACATATAATCATCTTCATCATCCTCATCAGAATTACTGTCAGGCGTATCACTGTCCTCCGTCAGAAGCTGTAAACATAAAAGCAGCAACTGTACTTTATTGTATCTATAAATTTCCTGTCCACCATGTTTCAAGTACAGTGTAAAATATGGAAATGTCAGAGGACATTACAATACCCACCATTAAGTGGATACAAATCAGCAGCACACGAGTACGTTGTCGTACGTGTTTGAGAAATGTCCGGCCTCAGACACTCCCATGTCTGTCAGTTTGGCAGACGTAGCTAAAGGATTTTTGCGAACACTCCTTATGTTTGTCACACAGTCACTGCCTCCATCACTGTTTTGGGAATCTTACTACTTACTACGTTCATCAAGCACTCTGCATCTAGTGTCTTTCTCTTCTATCTACTTCATGTTGTTTAATTCTGGCTTTGCAGAAGCTACAACAAAACAGTAATCTTTACACATTTGGCAGCATATGCTCGTAGATTTTTCCATTTTTTTAACGCAGTCTAGCTGCAGTAACCTGTCTCTTTTGGCTTTCCATTCTCCATCCTTTGCTTTCAGACGTGTTTATGCCTTAACTTAGATGACAGTCATGACAAATGTAAATGTTGGCATTATACCTGAAGTATAATGCCAAGATGCCTATTGGTTTACACCAGCACCTTTGGAGTCCTAATAAAGCAATGACCAATGAATGACCAATGAAAGGAAATCTGTAATTTCTCCTGTGTTTAGAATAAATATCCACTTGTAGCAAGTTTTTTTTTTCCCACCAGTGTGAGGACACTGACCTGTACTTGGACATCTAACACAACGACTTTCTTCTTGAAACAGAAGATGAAATTGGCTGTCAGTTTGGTACAACGTCTGTAGCAGTGTCTTTGTGGCCAGGCAGCAGAGGCTTTGAGCCTAATTTTAATTTCCCACCTCTCAAGTCTTTGTTCTCACCCTCACCTGTGGTCACAGGTTTTTGGACAGTAACTGAAGGAATAAAGTCCTAGACACGGATAACCAGAATTAGTTTCTTCCTGGGGGAAAATGGCCTCATCCGCCATGACAGCATGTGAATATCAGGAGGCCTGGAGGGCAGGCTGCAGGTCCTTCACACCAACAGGCGCAAGTTAGGTGAACCAGAGACCTCACAGCAATCCCTCCTGAGACTGCCGCCATGGGACTGAAGAAACCAAGGGTAACTGCTGGGAAGTAAGTCTCTGGGCAGAACCGGGACATGCTCAAGAAACTCCATGGTCCATCTGGTATTGGGTCTGTGTGAAATCTCCCAGAGAGCAGCTGAGGGAAGCTTGGGCTGTGTTATCATCAGAGCTCAAATGAGAGGAAGAAAGACAGTGAATCAATGCAAGTGCTCACTTCTGTTCCTAAGACGAACATCCGATAGATCTTAAAGATTATTTGGTGTGCGCTTTCAGTGCATTGAAAAAGTATTACCACCTCATAAACTGTTTTATATTTTGTCATTTTGCATCATTTCACTTTATACGTAAAAGACTGCCGGGATGTGTGATACTGAAAATTTTGGTATAGATCCAATACCAGGTAAATACGGGATTAGCATCACTGACACTAAAACTGATAGCAATACTTTAAAAAAATATAATTAAATTATTTGGTCCTTCAACTTCAGTTAGTTGATTATGATAAAATGCAGGAAAAGTGTCTTTTAATTAAAGGACTATTATAGAAGACAGTGTAGCAGTATAGAAATAACACAATTCCCTTGTAACTTTATACTTCATGCAATTGTTTATTAGGATACCTGAGTATGTAGCTGCATGTAACCTAAATAGAAAGACAATTTTTCCTTCAACCATTAATCAGCCATAGTTCAGGTTTGAGGTAGATGTATATCTTTACATAGATGTATGTTTTTGAGTTCCAGTAAGATGTTTTTCACCTGGCTGAATAGATAATAATAAATCTGCACTTTTGAGGGAATTAAACAGATTACATTTGAAAATAAGCAGGCAGATTCAGTTCACACATTACAAAGGTATGAAATCCCACTCTCAAATTAAAAATGAAAGCTCTTGATATTTGACATTTTAATATCTGCATATGCTCCGGCATGAACTCTATGGCAAAACTCGAGCAATTTGCTGGACATATGGAAGAGAAACTGTGAACAAAGTATTGCTCTTATCACGCTAACATTTCTCTGAAACTGATACTATTGATAGTATCGATACTTAGATCGATATACCCAGCCCCAACATACAGACACAAAGTAGCATGGAGTGGTGAAGTGTATCAACAATAAATTATGGAATTTAATTAGCTTGTGTACAAAGCTCTCGAGTTTGTGGCTTAGTAGTTGGCCCTGTCAATTCAAAACTTCAAATAAAGCTTAGCTTTGCAGCTCTGGTGACTGTATTTCTGCATTTTTCTTTACAAAGTAACTCCAAAACAGTTAGATTGGATGAAAGAAACTAATGGGAGTTTTTGAGCTGCACCGCTTCCTCTCAATTGAATTTATTTTTGGATTTTGACTGTGCCCTTTTAATACCTGAAAATGTTTTTGGTCTAACCACACCCCAGTCTCTGCTTTTTTGCAGTCTCTAATGAGTTATCTTCCAGAATTTCACTATATTTGGCTCCATCTGTCTTCCTATCGACTCTGAACAGCTTCCCGTTGTCCCAGAAGAAAACAATAATAACCACACCATGATGCTACAACCACTGTGCTTCATAGTTAGCAAGACGTGTCTTATCTGACATGAGTACATTTTTCCAAGTTTGCTCTTTCCTCTACACGACTAAAGGCAAACCACTGAAAGGACTTAATGTAATTTGGCTGCCTTCTACAAAGGCTTTCCTTCTTTCCACTTCACTACAAGCTCAGATTTATAGATTGTACATTAAGTTGCCCAGTTAACAGATATCCAAACCTGAACCTAACATAAACCTGTTTTAAACGTCTCCAGCCCTGAAATGTGGATCCTGTTTTATTTTCATAGCGTTGGCATGGAGCTGTTCACCATCCCAACACAACACCGCCTAGTATCCATTGCACACAAAATAATTATAACTTTCCATTAATATATGCCTGCTCACCTTTACCTCATACAGAGATGCAAACGCACTCTCAGCCCAGCTTTTATTGAACAAGAATCCAATTACTTAACCCAGCTTGAGGTTCCACACCTTGTGCACTCTTCTGCTTTGACGAGCCTGTGCTAATATCTGCTGACAGCCAATGTCCAGCATTCACACTCACACATGCCCGTGGACACGCCTACACACACACACATGCAGAGGACTGTGATATCTGTCTCTTATTGGTATTCATTGACCCTGGGATGGAGAAATGGGGATCACACTTTTCATTTAATCAGACTCTTACGGGGATCAGCTGTATGCCTCTGAGGAGAGTCTGAAGGTGTGTGTGTGAGGGAGAGAGAGAGAGTGTGCGCGCGTACAAATGACAAAGAGACAGAGGAGGAAATTTGACTTTGATGCATTCCCACAGAGCTGAATATGTAGCAGTGGATTTATTTTCACCGTCTTTTTTTACCTTCCCGGTTCATATGTCTCCATGGCATCTGGCTTTTTATTGTTCCTAGTCCATAGATCACTTATTAGGCCAAGTAATGAGGAGGTCATGCATAATTTCATTTGCTCTACCGGTACCTAGGGACATTTTCTTATTTCACTAAAATCTATGATAGTTTCCTTTTGAAGGGCCATAATTCTCCCCCGGTAGCAGGCGGTGGGGTCACAGATGCTAAATGGCCCATCTTTAGATTCCTGGTGGAGGGAGAATATTGTGTTGAGTCATTTCGAAGCTCTTATTGAGGCAATTTGACTCCACATGGTTCCATTTGCTGCAGGTGATATATCGGATAAAGGACCAAGCTCTCAGATCATTCTCGGAACTTTGCTCTGTTTGGAGACACGTACTTGCTCAAAAAAGAGGAGAACAGATTGTTTTTAAGGGAAAAATGACTTCTGTTAAGCAATTTGAATGTCAATGATTGTCCAGTAGATATTCTTACTAGCTGTGGTCAGCGGGAATTTACAGGAATTATTGGAAAAAAATAATTGAACCATTGAGAAAATGGTTTTCTCAATGAGGTTTTTCTCGCGGTGGGCATTAATATTTCTTTTCCAAAACAACAAATGCAAATGAAAGAAATTGAAGCCAATAATTCCATGATGCACAGGAAATAAATATTGAACTCATGACAAAGATAAAGTGCGAAAAGAAAATACCTAAAATCTGCTTTTATTTAGAAAGCAATACTGCCACCTATCTGCGACTGTTATCATTTGGTTTAGTCCTAACCTATAAATAATAAAAAAGGTTTATCATCGCCAAGATATCGGAAAAGAAGCATGTCATGCTGGGGAAAAACTAAGGGCTCTCTCAAGACTTACCCAGCCTCCATGTTCCTAAACATATTGATCGCATTCCTTACAAATGCATTTCTAAACTTCTGAATTTTCAGTAGCTCTCTTCGAGTGGTCCTTGGCCTCTGTAATCTCACAGCTGAAAAAGAAGCATGTGAAGGCTCATTTAGGACTTGATGCACAAAATTTGAACAAGTCAAAGATACTTGGGGGAATATAGTATGGTCAGATGAGGTCAAAATACATGTCTTTGCATATACTGTGATGGAAGAGAATAACACTGAACATTACCACCAAAACCCATACCAAAAGCAAATTTGGAGGTGGAGACATGACGGTGTGGATTTTTTTTTTTTTCCAAAATATGGTGCAGTATTCGTTTCATTAAAAGAAGGATTTGGGGAAATTCAAAGATAAGAAGCTGAAGAAGAAACAGAGGTAGATTTTTCAGCAAGACAAAGATCTCAAACACACAGCCGAGGAAGCTTTCAATTAGTTTCAGAGAAAGAAAATAAGTCTGCTAGAATGTCCCGGTCAATCACCTGATATCCATTCGGTTGAAAATTTATAGAAGAGGCTTCAGAGCTGTTAAGATCTGAGGAAAGTTTTGTGAAACAACAATGAAAGAATTGTTTCTCCATAAAGGAGATGTGTTGAAGTTGTAGTTACCATGAAAGTAGTGTGAGGTATGGCATTAAGTTCAAGCCAAAAGGCTCATTGGGAATATGTTTAGAAAAAAATGAATAAAAACATGCATAGTGTTAAATATCTTTTCTCTACTGTATAATTATGTCCAAACAAAGCCGTTTCTTCAGCCAATGAGCAATTTTCCTCACATCATTGAATTCAGTTTTTGTTTTGTTTGTTTCTCGTCACTTCCAATTTCCACCTGTTTATCCAACATATCGGCAGGCATCCTTATTAAGTCATTCGATTAACCACCACCAGCAGTATTGTTTACATTCGTGAGGAAAAGTATCCCATATAATCCTTCTCTTTAGCTTTGTATAATTTTGTTTATATTTATATAACGCTTTGCGATAACCCCACGTCGCTCGCGGAAACATTGTTTCGTCTGGCTTTCATATGGAAAAATATCAAATCACGGCCAACAAATAACATCGGCATGTCGTACCTGAAAATTTAATGTCCTTCGAGGCGGTTCATGTATGACAATCGGAGACGCCGGGAGATAAGGGGCGGCTGTCTTTCTGACCAGGCACATTTTCTTCCCTCGTCCCTGTTCCTCTCAGCTTGAGAGCACCGCCACCATTGGTCAGTTGTCCTGCAGGGATGGTTGCCAAGCTTATCAGCCTGTTACAAATCAGGCAGAGAAATTGCAGCAGGAACGGTCTCCTTTTTTCTCTTTGCACTCGCTCACCAGGATCCCCCAAGGGGACCGAGGGGCTTCGGAATAGACCACAAATCTGCTGCGCCTTCTTTTACTTCGCCTCTGCTGTTGCCTGAGAGAAGTCACATAGTGTCACATCTTATGACTGCAGTTTTCAGTACATGATACATTATTAATTATTCAAGGTTTTCTAAGCTCCATGTTGGAAATGGCTCAGAGGTTAAACCCTGCTATCACTGCAGTGATCACTTCTCCTTTCCCTTTAGTCACTACTAAAACACCTTTTATAAAGCCATTGTAGATCAATCACCGGGCGCCGCTTTAACACAGATTTACCTTAAAGCACGATGAAAGGCACAACAAAACATTGATAAAGGCTGCGCAGGAACACCTCATGGGACTGTAACATAATATTCATGGGTCAAATTTGTTTAATGATGTGAGTTTTTTCTTCTCTTTCTCATGTGGATAATTGGCCACATGAAAGAGGCAGATAAGAGGCGAAGATACCAATTTCTCCACTGGCAGGAGCCTCAGAGGACCACAATGCAGCAATTTCACATTTTCTGTTTAGCGCAGCAAAATTAAAAGGGACCGAATTCTCACTGTGTCGAGTTTTATCTCAACAGACAGTGACACAGGAATATTTCCAAATCCCAAAAGTCAATTATGTAAAAGATAAAAAGAATTTATCTTAGGCTTATTACTCTGTGGAAAAAAAAAAAAAGCAGAAACTCTAAGCACATTTACAATATTGCTTAGTGTAATGTTACCTGTGACACAAAAGATGGTGTAAGCTAAGCCTCTCCTTTAGAGGAATATTTGAAGGAAGGTTCTATTAAAGCCTATAAGCAGTTAATATCTTACCTTCGGTAGATAACATTTTCTTGGTGTTAGTTGGTCCTGGAGGTCTGATGCTAATTGCTACTCCAACAAGGTCCAAGACCAAAAAAGACTCCTACATATGACATACGGTTTATGCAAATACTGTTTTATTAAACTATAACCATATTTGAAATGGGTGCATATTTACACAGAGGTCCTGGGATATTTTTCACAGGAAATCAATGTAGGAGTTACCCATGATCTATCTGTGGATAACAGATGTGGAGGATGGGAAATCTAAAGCGTTTCTAGTCAAAGTAATTATCCGAGAAACAAACAAACAAAAAAAGTGCAGTGTTGTGGGAGGAAGATATAACACAGTTTTTTCCAATAAAAAATTAATTATTTGAAACCGGCTTCATATTTTATTTGTAGATTGTCTGAAAAGCTGTTTCATTCTCAGCAAAAGTTTCCTAAGCAAGATCATAGGTGGATGCTGCCCCCTACGTTGCCATTACAAGTTTGGTTTTGCCCCCTCTACGACTGTTCTGTGGTTTCCCATTTCTAGGACCAGCTAATCTATTTTATTGCTAATAAGGGCACCAAAAAGTAATCTACTGTGTTTAAGATATCAGTTGCTTAGAGCTTCCTAATAGAACCTGGTTTCAGGAATACAGAGTTATAGCTCTAAAGCCTCCTAAACTCAAATGATGACTTTTTTTTTTTAAACAAGAATTCAAATTTGTGTCCTAAGTCACATATTTGCTCAATATGTATTAAATTAATCCCTCTCTTCAAACTTATTTATACACACAAATATCTCATTCTGACAATGTGGGTAAAAAACGTTTGAGATTTTTACAAATTCATTAAAATTTGTACACAATTTGTACAAATTTATTAAAAATAGAAAATCCTTCCCAGATTTAAGCCTCAAGTCTTGAGGTTTACAGACAACTTCTTTAATTTAATGCTGGATATTTGTGCACTGTCAACTACGGGACAAAATTGAGTCCAATAAACTGAATTTACCACAGATGGACTCCATTTAATCTTTAGAAACATCTCAAGGATGACCAGTGGAAACTGCCTCATTTTGAAATTTATCTCAAAGGTTTTATTGGATTGTTGCCATAACAGAGGTATCTGTGTGCAGAATTTTGAGGAAAGAGATTAATTTCATACAGTGTGAACTTGGGCTGTGTTATACAATGTGGAAAACGAAAAGCACTGTAAATACACTATAGACAGATTTCCCCCCCCCCCATTTTCTTTATCTAGATTTATGAAAAGTACAAATAAGACACAAACCATGCTAAGAGTTGATTTGGGTCATTCTGCAAGTGCTGCTTTCAGCTTGTTTTACACTGATTTCTTTTAAACCCGCAGTATCTTTTGCTTCGACATTTTTATTTTTTCTGTTTTTGATTAAGTACGCACGTCACAAGTGCCTCTCATGATCAGGTGTAAATCTGAGTAGCAAATTTGTGCAAAAGCATCTAAAGAAAAACAAAAAATATATATTAGAAAGCTGTTACAATTATTTTTTTTACACTATTTTAAAATACTGGTACAATATTTTTTACTTTGGAGGATAAGTGTAAAATAATTCTTGAAGGATGAAACTTTCACATTATAAAGACTTGCTCCTCTAAAATTAGAGGTAGTGTCAAAGTTCAAAAACTTTGCAAGCTGGTTTGGATTTGTTGGTATGTAGGGGCAATGAGAGATAAGCTGGAGAGTTATCTGCAGAATTCATGAGCAAGATGGATGTATTATCCACTTATGTAGGTATAAAAACATTCATACCTTTCTTTAGGCATCTGGGCTCTCCTTCTGAATTATATTTTTTCTACCTCAACAGTAGCCAACATAACAGTGAATAAGAAAATTCATACGATTTCTCTTTGAAGTCGGAACTCGCATCTGGAAATCAAACCAGTTGATTTTTTTCAGGTATGAGATCCTACCTATTAATAGCAACCCAAGCAGAGAACAATGCTTTCCACACTAACTGTTGCTTCCAACTTTTTAATGCCCTTTCCCCAATGGTTCTGATGGATCCAGCTCCACTCTTGCATCGACTTGCATTGCGAGCGATTCCACTAGCATTTTTTCCAGGCTGATCCCTGCTTTTTCAGTCCCTGCTTCGGAGCACCGGCCCGTCTTACATGAACGACGCAAGGTTATCTCATGTTCACTGATTGGCCGTGGTCAGACATAAGAGCAAAGAGAAGAAAAACAAACGGCGCAACATTTCAAATGCTAAAGAAGTGATGGAGTCCTCTGAAGCTACAAGCAAGCAGTGAACAACAATGAACTCCCGGCTTTTTTGTGCACCGGACTTCAATATTCAGCGGCAGCTTGATGGAGCAATGAGGAGAGGAGAGAATGGAAAGCCTCGGTTAGCCGCGTCGGAACCCCGACGCAGCTCAAGTCCATCTTCAGGGGGAATTCCTGTTTGCCTGGTAACTTGGAAATTCTGACTTTTACTTAAGAAGCAAATGAACCACTACTATTTGTTTTACAAGGGGAGTAATACTTTCTCTTAGAGCCATTTCCATGAAAAACTTCCTAAATAAGCTACATTTTAATATATCCTATATCCAGGTAATGGAAAAACACCCACACAGCCAGACGCCGAGTGAATCAAACAGCGGATGTTCAAAAATAGCAGCCCATCCCAGTTTGTACTTAACGCATCAGTTCATGTGTATATTGGCGCTTTGTTGGATTTTCATCTCGCACTCACAAGTCCTGAAGACGCATTTCAGTTTACATTTGCGGTCTTGAATTCATAATTGCTTGTTGGCCATATAACTTCCTGCATAATGAAATGCTTTCATGACAATCAATAAAGGAAATAGAGCAGGTCCATTTAAATCTTGTTGCAATAGGAGAAACACACCCAGCTAAGCTGCTACTTCCAGGGCTGTGGTGTGCTGCCGTATGGGTGGAGTGACGCATGGCACATGAATGAAAAGTGGAGTGGATTTTATTTCAGAGATCTCCACTTAAGGACAGCTATCCTTCTTCCCAGCGCGATGACATGCAGGAGGTAAGGAAGGATGGATGTCAGTGTGTAATGTCAGTGCTGGAACCACTCCTAGCCTTTAGGTGATCCCATTGCCCAATCATCCAATCCAGCCGACGCTGGATTGCGCTCACTCTCATTTAGTCATGCCTATTTGTCTTCCCTCTAAAGTCCAACCTGCTCCAAAGATGTAATTCCATAAAAGCATACAATCAATATACCAGAAAGAGTGGCCATCTATCATTTTTTGAAAAAAAAAAAAGAAAAAGAAGCAAATATTGAAAAATTGTGCGTGTTTGTGTATGTGGAAGTGCATGCATTGCAGCTCCAATGTTACAAATCAGACAGGGTGGGACAGGTTAAAAGTGCTGGCTCAGTCATGAGAGATGGCAGGTGCACAGGGGAGATCTGTCCACTGGGTGGCGCTGCCACAAATTTCTTTTCCCTTTTTCTTTTTACCTCAGGCAATAATCCATTTATGTTGGGTATACTGTGTTTCTTTTTTTTTTGCCTCTTGGAACCCTAACATTTCCCCGGAAATGTATAAATACAATACCCACACTGGCAAACCCACGCACACACAACAACCGACACACAAGCCTCATTAATCTCCTCTGTAACAGGACTCTATCCCCTTGCTCCAATATTACAGTAAATGGTGATGCTTATCTACAAGCAGCCGTGCCCTTGAAATAGGTGCCGTTTCATTCCAGGCTAATTCCACAGCCGTTTAATGGTTGGCACATTTTTCACAGCTATATAAATTACTATAAGCCGCAGCTTACTCTCAGCACACTGAAATACAAACATGGATGTTCCCCGCTTTTATCTCACTCTGTCCTCTGTTTTCTTAATACTTCCACACCACATTGCCGCCACGTTCCCATCCGTCTTCCTGCTCACTGCTCGCCCCTCCCGTCTCCTTACAGGGGAAACAGGCAAGGCTCTGGATTCCACCTAAAGCGACTTTAGGGTATTATCTTATTAGCAAGCCAATGAACATCAGTCATTTCAATTTAGACCAACACTCCAATACTGCTCGTAATCACCGATATATGAACAAGGTTTGAAATCAATGAGACAGTTTTGCAGTTTGTCCCTTGTGTATTATCTTGAAACTACCTGATCGAGAAGGTGGGAGAATTACTTTCCTCATGTATTCATCACCATGTCAAACCAAATCGGTTGAGTTTTCCAACAGTTTGTCATTACACAACTATAGTGTTTTTTGGGATGTGTATAAATGCATAGATGTGAAAACACCCCCAAGACAATGCAAAATACCTTCATGACATTAAATTAAGCTAAAATATCTGTTTTATCCTATTATACTGGTCAACAGCCAAAAAAAATTGTGTGGGGTTTTTCAATTGTTTTCACTGTTTCACATTAAATCACATTGGTTTGGCTCAATCAGATCAACTTTCTGAACTAAGCTACATATTAGTTTGGGATGCTGGGATGCAGTCATGATGGCTGATTACTGTTGGACTCTGACGAGACATATCCCTGCTGCCAAGCATACGAGGCGTTCGAAGAAACGGAAGTTCATGCCCTGACATAACACTCAATTTACATCACAGGTGTCCAACTCCAGTCCTGGAGGGCCACTGCCCTGCAACTTTTAGATGTACCTCTGCTGCACCACACCTGAATAGAATAATTAGGTCATTAGCAGGGCTCTGGAGAACCTATCTACACAAGAAGGAGGTAATTAAGCCATTTCATTCCAGTGTTTTGTACCTGTGGCACATCTAAAAACTGCAGGACAGCGGCCCTTGAGGACTGGAGTTTGATTTACATGTACTTACCCATGTCAGCGTTTATTACTCAATTTACAGAAATCCAAGTTTGTAACATTTAATTAATACACTCTGTTAGAAAACATTTTTTGATGAGAAATATTAATGGAAATATCCAGGAAATATCCAAATGTCACAAAATAATGATAATGTCACAAAAATGTCATCGATTTGGTCCGAAGATCAGATTTCTCAAAATCAAATTAGAATAAAAACCTGACCTGATTGAGAAAAATGGATTTTACTTTTGGATTCGGCGGGGAAAGATAGTCCTAATTCTGTTGAAAAAACACAGACAACTTCCAAAAAAAATGATCAATGTACCTGCAAATGCAATCTTTATCACCGTGACATTGTTATGAAAACAGTTTCATTAAACATCTGTAAATATATATTGTAGTATGCTATTTAAACTAGTAGATCTTATTTTACAAACTTAGAACTCAGGAGGAATTTTGAAATAACCCTAAAGTACCTAATAATTTGCTCCAGCGTTTGGAGTGTGGAAATGAATCGATTTTGTGAGTCCTGTATGGTAGAGCTGATAACCTACACGGTGAGTTTCAGCCGTATAAAGAAGGAAGACGCGGGACTGTGGTATCTCTGAAACATATTCAATATTTAGTCTTCAAGTCAGATGACCGGAAATCAGGTCCGCAGGTCTACCCCTTTCCTGGCCTCCACTGTCAAATACCTTTTTTCTATCAATCAACCATTCAACATTGTTCAGTTTAAATCACATCTATATGCACTATTATTGTGTAATAACTTGTGTGGTCAGTCGAAAGTAAGGAATAATGTTTAGACTTCTGCCTCTTGTAGAACTTTTTTAGGTTTGGTTCAGAGTTGCCTCCCTCGCAAACTTAGATAATATCTGGAAAAAAAAAAATATTGGACTCTAATTTGCCTAACATCTGTCTAATGCAATGTGACAGGCTTTCCTAAATTCCCCTCGATGCACTCTTCTGTGTGCAGGCTAACAATGAGTCAGAAGAGGAGAGTCAGACTGATAGGCTGACAGACTGACAGAGACACAGAACCAGAACTAAGTAGAGAGCTGACTGGAATCAAAAGACAAGATTGATCCTCTTGTTTTAAGATTCAGTAGCATAATTGCTTTTTGTCTTTGTTCTTTTTCTGTTCCTACAGTTGCTTTTGAATCTTTAAAGTTCCTTTAAGCTTATCCAACAAGATTAGTTCTTGCACTATTTTACAATTCACTTAAAAATTCCAAGTGAGAAACTCACCAAACTTTCTGAGGCGAGGGGTTTGAGGGTGACCCACCTGCCAGACAGCAGTGAGTGTTGGGAGTGTGGGAACTGCACCTGCTGAGGTCCAAATTTGGTTTCCATTGAAAAATGACTGGTTCGCTGGTTCTAGCCACATCTAAACTATTAGTATCTCACTTGGATCATCCCCAATTTTTATCTTGGAACATTTCTTTAAAGTTTATCCAGATATTTAGAGCTTCAAAATATCTTTCGAAAACATCTGAGTTTAGGTTTTAGGGTGACAGAGGGGATACTTTTAGTTCTTTGTTCATTCTCAATTTCAATTTCATATTCAGATCAGATTGTGTTTTCTTTTTTTACCTATGTAATTAATAAATGAAGTTCTAGAAGTGGATATTTCCTGCAAAATGATTTAACTTTTATAGAACTGTTAATAATGAAATTGTGATAATAAATACATTTTGCTGCTATATATATATATGGACCTGTTCAGATCTAAATCAAACAGAGAACTTATTGTCAGACCTAAAAATTTATATGCATATGCGTTCTCTGCCATTCAGACTTATTTGGTGCAGAAGTTGAGGAAAGGTAGAAAAGACAACATTGCAATAGTATTGCAGTTTACAACAGCATCTTCCTTACCATAGTGAGATTGACGGCAAAAACTAAAAAGGGCTACAATCTCAAAACAAATTAGCGCGAGTATAAGTTATGCATATTTAAAGAGGCTATGTAGTAGGCTAAATTAATATTAGGATGTTTTTTGTATAATTTTATGTATGCAAAAAACAGTTTTCAGTTTATTGATACAGATGATCTACACTGACTGATCTTGAGAATTCGTATGTGCTGAACCATGTGAACATCTACAAAATGTGAAAAAAGATGATCAGTTACCATAGCAACAAAAGATGATTCTACTATACAAGTTAATAACTCGGAGTCTAAATACATGGTGCATTTTTCAAATTTTTATTCACTAAAATATTTTCAGCTATGTATTTTTTGTTATTAGACTTCACAAATATGCTCTATTTTGTGTTAGTCTGCAAAAGGAAATGTCAAAGAAATGCATTAAAGCTTCGGGTTGTTTAAGGTGCATGGATACTTCTGCACAATACTGGTGGCGATGGCTTTTTTTCCTTGTCAAAAAATGTTTCTATTCTACTTTATTTCTGGGAGCAAACAGCAGCGACAGTCATAACTGGGATTACAAAAGCACAATTATTTTTGTTTAAGGGGAAAGAAATCACTTTTTTTAGGATGAGATATCCCAGGTTAGCATTTGTTGGTGTTGGTTACCAAGGCAGCAAATATTGCAGACCAATTTTCCACCTTTTTGACGTTACTTTATATAGAGAGACCATTAAAAGAGAATATCACAAGAACATTTACATTAAAACAATGACGTTTAGCTAGTTTTATTCTATAATTTTGTTCATATATCCCATTACTTTGCCCAGAGAGTGTATTTCTTGTATTCTTCCAGTTTTAGATAGCATTACATTTAAAGATTACACTCATATTTGACTCAAAGAAGGTTTTAATGAGGACTGTAATCATGATTAATCAGACACTGTGAAGGAAACATTTGGTGCAGAGCAAGCATCAAATTGCAAATATAAATTATTCTAAATTTGTTTGTCTAGAATGATTTAAACAAAAAAAAATTCAGTCATTTGTGTAAATCATACAATGCACACGAGCATGACTGGTTGCTATGCCGACCTGAAGTATTGCTCATATGTTTTGTGTTGCTTTGTTCTTTTTTTTTTAACTTTTTTTTTTTTTTTTGCTGTCTGTGCTGCTTGTCACAGCAAAAGAATTTAACAGGAACTCCTAAGTTTGTCTATTTAATATTTAATGCCACCATCGATCAAGCATTTACAGTGGATAAAAGTGCAACCATGTGTAAACTTTGTGCAACATATGAAGATGCTTGCATCAACCCTTCCAGTGTGTTTGGCTCAGCTACAAGGAAGCCAAAAGACCACAAGGACAAAGAAGACAGATTCAGGTAGAGAAGAACCATTCCTACTCTCTGCTATTTTCCAACATTATCCCATCAAACGTAGGGTGTGTAAAAGCCAAAACTAAAAGCTGGAAGCATCTGGAAGCTTCTCAACTAAAAAGATGAATTGTAGTTCTGTGAAGGAGACAAAACTTCAACATTATGCTGAATGTACTTAGGCCTCAGTAGGACAAACAGAAAATCCATAAAGTCTCTCTGATCACCGATATTAAAATCACACCCAGCATTATCCTTAAACTGTTGCAGTGCCTAATTTTACACTGCCTGATTTTTTATATTATTATTTTTTTGTGAGTTGATATTAATGCAGAACCTTGCTGAATCAACAGTTTTACCAGCCTACTGTATGAAAACCATTTTTTAGTAATGACACTGAAAGACATCTCCTGTATGGAGTCACTTGCGTATCTCAGAGTTTGCATTTAACTGGTCTTCAATAATTGAGGAAGTCCTTTTTATGCACTTCCATAATATCCAGTTGGATACAAGATAGGACATTGACTGGTCCATTCCAGAGGAATAGATTTTATTTCCCACAGACCAATTAAAAGTTTGCCTTACTGTCTGTTTGGGACTATTGTCTTGCTAGGAAATTCCCACTTGTTTCTTCAAATTCTTATGAAGAACATCCTGGTGCAGTTGTCCATTCATCCTTTTCTCAGTTATTTGAAGTCTGCCAGTAACTTATACTCTCAGAGACCCAGCACCTTGATGGTTTTCACATTGATTTTCTTGGGATGATATACAGAAGCAGTATTCCTCCAAATGCGGTGTGTGCAATGGCACCCAAAGACCCCTGCTTTGGCCTCATTGGAGCAGACTATATTTCACTGACCTGCCCAAAATCTTCTGCAGCAAACTTTAAACAAGCTTCAACTTGTGTGTGTTTTTTTTTTTCTTCAGTATTGGATTTACCACTACAGTTCAGTGCACTACTTATTGTTTTCATGGGGAAAACTGTTCCTGGTCCATCTTTATATTTGTTTCAACACTGCAACACTGTAAAACTATACCGCTATAAGAATCAGAAAAAACTCCTGACATTTGTTATTCCTTTTTTTAACAGATATAGGCCGATTTTTTTTTTTTTTTAGTTAGTGAATGCACCAACACAAAGGAATAACTCCCACTGGCACAAGGAAAGGCTGAGAAAACATACGAAAAGTAATTAAATAAAGTGGAAGAAGCACATATTTCCATAGAGGAAAGTGGAAGTTTAATTCTTTACTTTATTGAGCGTCTAATTTAAAGGAAGTGGAAGACTGCAAAAACCAGTAGCAGTATTACTTTCACAGTGTTGCTTAATGTTTCATTTGTTAACTCTGTGTGAGGAGGAGCCGTCACGTGCCGGAACTTAATTATAGAGTCCGTGTCAGCATGCGAGCACGCCCACACACACGTACACACACACGTACACACACGTACACAATCGTTAACTTACTTTTTGTTGCAGCTTAGCTGACGCGATTCGTCGTGGGTGCACGCGCGACGTTCCTGCTTCGGTTAATATATCCATCCTAATCTGTTTTGTTTTCAAGTAGGATTGTTTCCGGATTGTGGCGTCGGAGGGAGTCACGTGATGACGTAATGATGTCATCAGAACGTGCAGAGTGTTTTCTATTGAATTGAGTATAGACCTTTTTCACGCTTCCGCGTTTTAAAGCGGATGTGGGGTTTGACAATTTCCGGTGGCTATAGCGTTAGCATTAAAAGGCTAGGAAAATGGCTCAGTCTCGGCGGAGTTGTTTTTGT
>CAEGAE010049278.1:0-25130 GCA_903067095.1 Girardinus metallicus
GAGTTATTATATTTCTGAGTTATTATCGTGGGTAATGAGTCATCTGACAGTTTTGATTGTGTCTCTGTTGTGCTGGTCTGAAGGTTTAAAGGGCTCCCAGAGTTAACCCCGCACTGGGTTAACTCTGGGAATCTCACCTGTCCGTGTATCAATCAACTCCAAACCACTTCTTTGTTCTGTCACAATTATCGATTTATTCCATTTTGATTATCATGCTCCAAACTTTGCGAGGACTGACCGCCCCGCTCACCCGCTTCCTCAGGCACACAAAGCCAGCAGGCCTGTAACCTTCCCATTCACACTTGATGACGGACACGCCCACATCAACACGCCCACATCGACACGCCCACATCGACACGCCCACCACCCAGGTGTCAAAGCCGCTGCTTCTGTCACATCAATAATTACTTATTTCACTCATATGGCTCTTACAGCCTCAGTGAAAACGTGTTTATTATTATTAACTCTTTGGTGCAAAACACTGATTGAAAATCGATTTATTTACTGCATGTTTATGTCTGATAAGGCTAAGATGGAAAGGCACTGAAAACGGCCCTTTAAACCTTCAGACCAGCACAACAGAGACACAACCAAAACTGTCAGATGACTCATTACCCACGATAATAACTCAGAAATAGTCCAAATAGTTTGGATGTATTTTTATTTCTTTCTTGCAGGAAATGAACGTTTGCTTCCCGCCTCCATTTTCTCCTTTAGCAATCACTGGAATTTGTGTAAAAAAAAAGGAAAAAAATCATCCAATGAAAACATGACGGCAGTAAAAGTTCATACAACTTCATACAACTGTGACATATTTGAGATGAATTTTAACTTGGTGCAAGTTTATTTGGATGTTGGACCTGCTGAGACTTACCTTTATTTACTATGTAAAAATACGTCAACGTGATGGCGCTTCAAGCAGAAAAGAACCTCTTTGGATTTTAGTCTGTATTGTAGAAGCCTTTCTTTTTCATCAGGGCGTGCTCTGCATTCCCAGAAACCATGGTGTTTTAGCTTAAAGCTGTTCAGGAAAAAAGAAAAAAAAAAATCTATTCTCTGAGGTAATTTAGCTGAGTTTCGCTCCTTTAAACACTCTGATCCAGTTGACAAGGAATCTTGCGGCAATAATGAAGTAAAAGCTAAAACAAAACACCAACAGGAAAGGTATAAAACATACTGTTAATATAACCTTGCTGACAGGCAGACTGACAAATATGTATATGTAAAAGGTTCATTTTGACTCCAGCAGCTTGCAGGCTCACCATGACAACAGCTGAAAACTTTGAATGAAATGTTTATCATGTGGTAAAGACCTTCACGGGCTCTGTGAAATGTAGAAACCTATTAATTGTGAGAAGTTATAGCAAAAGAATACGCAGGCAAAGCTGAAAGTAGTTGCACAGAACCGCTGGTCGTTTTACAGTCAGGCTGATGTTAGTACATTTGTTCCTCACTTCCGTTAGCACAATCTCTTTAGAGTACTACTTTGAAACGGTATAACTACAGAATCTGTACTCTTGTAGTTTATTGTACAGTGTCATAAAAACATCACAAAAAATAAAAAAAAAACGCTTTATGATTGGTGGAAGGAACAGTTTATCTATTTTGCCTGTGTACTAAATTTGTAAAAATGTGGTTTGATGATAAACAAACAAAAAAAAAAAAAATTAAAAGTTTACCCTGGAAGTCAGAAATACGATTACCGACCTCAGCTTCACAATCCAATATAGATTACTTGAATACAATACAGTCAACTTAAAAAAAATGTGTGCTGAACATAACAGCACAAGGTTTTAGGATAAGTATGAAGTTTACAGTTAAAGAGAATAAAAACTGGAAATAATGGCATGAACTTTTATTCACTTCCTATGTGTCAAATGAGCAGCAAAAGGCAACCAGCAGGGAGCAAGACATCTTTAATGATCAATTATTTGCATCGACAAAGATATTTGAGCTGCCGTTGTAGTTGGAAAGCCATACTATTTTTGAATTATTAAAATGAGAAATAACGCAAATGTTATGAGTACATCCCAAAAATGAGCTAAATCAGGTTTAATATGCTGCAAACCAGAGTTATGAAAGCTCTGGAGCCGCCCCTGTCCTGCGCCTGCTGTTCCGCAGCTTGAGAACCGTGGATGTAGCAAACAGAACCTGCCTCTGAAAACACCTCCACCTGTCCTGGAGGATTTTATTTCATCGGATTAATGCAGCGGCTTGCTTCTTTGCATAGAGGCTTACCACCCAAAACAACTTATTCCTATGAGATGCATTTCCATATCATACCACTGCTGCAGGTAGGCTAATCCCCCTCACCGCTGCTTGAAAAAAAATCTTGACAGTGCATATTTTGCACTGCGTTTACCCTAATCCCAAACATTGCTAAGCAATTCAAGAGCTTCCAACCCGATGTCAGAAAAGAAGAAGGAGCCCCAAACATTTACAGCCTCACCGTTCCAGAGGAGAGCAGATGGGGATGTGGTCTGGGGGACCGAGCCGCCCCCCCGCGGGCTGACCGGGTCACACGCAGTGCCGCAACGCATTACGAGTCATTGACTGGCGCTCCCGAGGGGGGGCAGAGGGGTAGCAGTCAGAACTTAGAGCTCTAATGTTGCTGATGGTGGTCGCTTTAAATGGAGCCATTATCCTGCCTCCATTACATGACATGGCCATCACCCCGCTACTGAAAAATGTTCACTCATTGCACAGCTTCCAACGAGCTCTGTGTTTTTAAAAAACAAAAGTAAAAAATACGAGCGGCTTTGAGGGTCTTACTGAACATGAGAACGCTTCTCTTTAACTTTACACGATCGCTGTTACCCTGTAAAGGAAGTTCAGAGAAGCAGAAAGCATTTCCAAAAGGACAAAGGCTCTAGAAATAGCTACGCAAATGTATGTGACTTGACTCGACCTCAGATCGGTTTTTCCTTTTCTGCTTTTATTTTTCAGCTCTTTATACTGTAGTTGGAACCAGATGTTGCAGAAAAAGACACAGAACCTTTTTCCCCAGTGAAATAAAACAGCGTCGATCGAATAACTTAAAAGCTTTTTTAAAATCTCTTAAACTCTTTGGTTTGCATACAGTTCTTTAATATTAGTAGAATTGCCATCAACAAACATTTAATTTACCCTTCCCAAGTTTCCACCAATGGGGGGTTTTGTGGAAGTTTGGCCCATTCCTTCATCCACCCAGATCGCTTAAAGAAAAAACAAAGTTGTATGTAAATTTCTGAAATTGAAGAAAAATATTAATAAAACAACTTTTCTCATTACATTTATCAAGTCATTCCCCAGGGGCTCAGTTATTTTTTGGGGCAGCAGAATATTTTTTTATTTTATTTTTTTATGATTTTGAGTTTTGCAAAGATTGTACTTTCTATAGAGCTCTGGAAAGAAATTAAGAAACCACTTAAATGATCAGTTTATCTGGTTTTGCTTTTTTATAGAGATATGTTTGAGTAAAATGAACATTGTTGTGTTATTCTATGAACTACTGACATGCGTTCGAAATTCAAGCAAAAATTTAGTATTTATTTCCAGAAAATTAGGAAGTTGCAGCACTTTCAGACCTCAAATAACGCAAAGAAAACAAGTTCATGTTCATTTAGAAACAACAATACTGATATTTTAACTCAGGAAGAGTTCAGGAATCAATATTTGGTGGAGAAACCAGGAGGTTTTCAAAGGGTTTCAGTGCAGTAGGATCTTCGTTTGGCTCATATCATGAAGTGCTAATAATATTTTCGAATTTTGCTGAATATAAGCAATACTCGAGTGTTTAAAGACAGTAAAGTTATAGTAGTTTTCTTTTGGGGGGAACAACGTGGTGTTGCTGGCAAAAGAGACATGTTAAACTTATCATCATCATTTCAAACCTGGTTACTGTAATTAGCATTAGCCCTATTTTCTATGACTAGGGCACCAAAACAGTCCCCAGCCCAGGGCCCCACATCTCTGTAGATCTGGCCCTGTACTTCTATAGCGTATGGTATCTACAGCTGCCATATCTGCTCAGATTCCCCTCCATTTATCCCTCAGCTTGAGCTGCTGAATTGCCTGATGTACAGCCGAAGCAAAGAAACACTCAGGTTGCTAATGAAAGGTCAGCCTCTCGCTCTGTGACTGCACAACGCAGAGAGAGAAGGTAAGCAGAGGGAACAGTCGCCTCGCTCCAGACCGAGCGGTTTCCTTCGCCGAGCCTCGTTCATCCTGATTGGATGACGATGTGATGCTGCGGAGCTACTGAGAACAGATTGGCACGCTTGCACATTATGCTACACTTCTGATGCTGGTTGTGCTTATTTACATTTAAGCATCCATCACCCAGAGTGTCAGTGCAGATGGTTGTTGAAAAGGAAAAGGCTAAGAAATCAATACACACACACACGCACGCACACACACCCACCCACCCACCCCCACACACACACACACCAAATGCCCTCTAGCAAAATCTGCTGTGCTGAAGTTTTTCAGCGCTGCTTTGCTTTACATGCAAACACCTTCAGCAATCCGATGCGTTTCAGTGAAGTGCTGTGCTGTGCAGCTTTTGAGAGACATTAGTATTATTTATTTATTTATTTATTTATTTATTTATTTATTTATTTTGTTGTATTCCAGGACAAATCACTGCTACTTGGTACTCGCTGTTTAAGAAATGTGTTCTTAAGTCTTAAGTGAGGTTCACATGAACCACATGTAACAACTACGTTGTTAATAATTGTAAGAATGATAAAAAAAAATAAATAAAAAAAACTTTCTCTAGGAAGACGTAGCAAGAGCAAACCTCACCTTGCATGAAGGACTGTGGGGGAGAAGTGGAATGAAGAATGTGACTAATATGGACTGAAATAGAGAATGTTAATATTCATGATAATATTCAATTGATCAGTAGCATCAAATGTGTTTATACCGGAAATATTCCCATGTTAGAACTACAAATGTTGGTGTATTTCACACATGCTATGATGAAGCAACATGACGGTGAAGTGGAACTACAATGAGAAATTACTTTGCTGATTTTTCGCAGATAAAACTGAAAAGTGCGGCATGTATTTGTATTCAGTCCCTTTGAGATTATTTTTTGCAACCACTTCATAAACTCAGCCAGATTGGACAGAGAGTTTCTCTGAGTATCAGTCTTCCTAAGGATTCTCAGATTTTCTTTTGAATTTTGACTATTTTATATTTTTGTATCTGTCAAAAATATAACAGATATGTCATATCTGCTATAACAGATAACAGATGTATCTGTGGCTGCCGCCAAAAGAAATCAAACAGAACATTAGGCTCAGTTTATTATTCAAAGTAGTTTTAAAAGTTTGTCTCTAAAGAAACCCAGCAGACTGCACCCAGTCGTTGATTTGCAGCTTTCACTCTCCCTGGACCGACGTGTTGCGACAGAAGACGTTGTTGCGTCATGATGCTGCCACCGCCATGTTCTACCGTGGCAGACTACAGTATTCTTCTATCTATTCTATCTATTCTTTCATAACGCTGTAATTTATGAAGTAAATCACCGAAAGCTGTCCTCACTTACCTGAGCTTTGGATTTCTACAACTCTCCCAAAGTAGCTTGTTAAAAACTGACCCTTTGTTTTGCGTTTTTTTTTTTTTTTTTTGCAGTAATAAAAACACAAGAAAGGCCTCGACCATTTGGAGATGATTTCTTGCTGGAGGCGTGGACTCTGTTAAAGTTTTAAAAAAATTGGATCTGATTTTACCTAACATTTGCCTATGATGTATTCAATCGTGAAGGACGTTACGCTATGAAGCTTACCGGAAACTACATGCGCTGCAGACAGGCGTCCAAAATTATGTTTTTGTTAAAACCCGTGGATCAACACGAACTGAGTGGATCTGTTCACTTCCTCCGCTGCCATTTCCAAACTACAATCATACACAGGCAGACTGCAATTCTAAACAGTGCAGAAAATTGACATCATCATTCACCACAACTCCTTCTGTTCGCTGATTGGCCAGGATGAAATCCAGCTCAATGGGAGAAATCCCAGACGGAGCTCTGACTGGAGATGAGAATTGAGCGGAATTGCATAGAAAGAGAATTTGCCTGGCTAGTCAAAGAATAACCACAGTCTGGCTCCAGACCTCAGATAGCAAGTGAGATGTTCAAGACAGGTCAGTTAAGAGAAAGTTAGATAATCAACTAGAGTTTCCAAGAGTCAACTCCGGGAAGCTTTGTGAAAACTGGGCCACAAACAGAACAACGATCCCGAGCAGAGCAGCAGAATGGCCGACAAAGACAAGATTAGGATGAAGGTATGAATCAGTAAAAAGACACGCAGCGAACCGCCCGCATTCCTTCAGGAGAACACCTCAGAGAGCGCCGCACAAACGAGAGTCTGGGAAGAAATTTTAATGAACTGCAGCAGTAGCTCACTGATTTCTAACTGATGAACATCTCTTTATCTTTTCCCGTACTTGTATTGTTCTCGGTTGTTTAGAAATGCAGTAATAGAAACACTAGAATGCTTTCTCGCAGTTCCCGCTCCCCGACTTTTCTGGCTGTCTGCCCGCAGAGAGAAGTTTGTCAGGCTACCGCTTTGAGGAAAAGATGACAGCACAGAGCTCAGGCACTGAAGCTGATATCTTTCTCTTTCTTTTTTAATATTGCAGGATTATGGAAAGCTTGGCTACAGAAAGTTAAATGAGACAAAATGCTGCATTAAAACTGCCTCTGGTGGCCTTCGTCGTATGACAGCGTTCTCAGCATAAAAGAAAAGATCTGTTTTATTTTCTTTTTTGCAAAGTCATCATCTAAAGTATCACGATGCAGTTGGAGGCTCTGAAGTTTTCCCGTCTTCTGCCTCTCTCCCTGTCGTTCCCAGGTCGGGCCTGGCCATGCCATTTGGCTGTTTAACGGTTGGGGAAAAGAAGGAATACCACAATCCTTCGGACGTGACGGATAAATATGACCTGGGTCAGATTGTTAAATCGTGAGTATCTTTAAGTCTGCCTTATTGTGGTCTAGAGACCTGAACGGTGCTTTTTACCACCAAACGCTTCTTTTCAGGGAGGAGTTCTGTGAGATCTTCAGGGCCAAGGACAAAGCCACCATGAAAATGTACACGTGTAAGAAATTCCTGAAGAAAGACGGGAGGAAAGTCCGGAAGGCTGCCAAAAATGAGATCCTCATCTTGAAGATGTGAGTTTTTTTTGGGGTGGGGGGGGTAGTGTTAAGCTTTGTCAAATTGTTTTTTTTTCCTTTTTAAATAGCATTTATAAGCGAGATAATAAAAAGTGATTAGAAAGGAGCAGCTCAAAGTGAAAAAGTTAACATCCAAACTTTTTTTTTATTCATCTAAATCGGTTTTTCTGATTATCTGGCTTTCAGTAAATCCTGCTTTAGCATAATCTTATTGAACTATTTGTTGCTGACAGAGAGATAAGTGTGTTATTTTCTCTTTCTGAAGACTTTGGGAACACATAGCCACATTCCTGTGGCCTAAAATGACAGATTTTGCAGCACCTTTGAAAGTCTTTTATTTTGAAACAAAAAGTAGTCCGTACAATTTAGGGAAAAAAATTGAAGTAAAGCAAAACAAATCATCAAGGAAAAAAAGAACACATTCATCACAAAGTAGACAATCAATTGTTCCAATATTTTAAAAAGCTAGAAGTATCTAATATTGTCGTTGTCAGAGCTCTTACTTTTGAGTTGTTTGATAAAATCTATGCGGCGCATAAATTTATACATGCGAGAAATGAAAAAAGTTTCGAGTTTGTTGTTTATTTGTTTTTTAGTCCGAGTTGCAGGGACTGGTTCGACTGAACGAGTTGGACTAAAACAACCTTTACATCAGGGCTGTCGAACTCATTTTCGTTTTGGGCCAAATCAAGATCATGAAGGCTCTTAAAGGGCCGGCGGTGGCAGAACGTATTGACAAAACCCGTTCACAAACTCTTAAAATATCAATTAATTCTTAAAATTAAATCATTATTGAACATCTGTTCAGTCCCTCCAGGATTTTGTGATACTTTTTGACTTTTTGCAATAAACATCAAAGTGAAAATTAATGGTACTAATTTTGTGGTACTAATTAATGCCAAAAATTAGTTTGTGGTGCTAATTTGGAAATATCTGAGAAATCTGCACTTATTTATTACTGTAAATGTGACTTTTTATTACTGGCTGAATAGATTATAGACTATAATCTTACATTGATTAAGGCTGAGGCAGCTGTTTAGTACAACTAAGAAAGTTTTTGACAATTTTTCAGAAAAATCTTCAATAATCTCCCAATTAAGTGGAGGGATTTATTGATTTTACATGAATTTCCATGATAATTCTCAAGAAACTGAATGGACTGATTTATATAAATTGGCAGAAAGCAGAAAAAAGCTGCATTGATTTGACTGATAACATGATAATATTTAAGCACATTTAGTGTTTAGTCTAGAATCTATAGGGCCACATAAAAATCTATGGTGGACCGGATTTGGCCCGCGGGCCTTGAGTTTGACACTTTTGCTCTAGATATTCAAACATGGTGGAGGCAAGTTTCAGTTGTATTTGCAAAACATAATTTTCCTTCAAATGCTTTTCTTTATATTTGTCTATTACAAGGCGAAAGAAGTTTTCTTTATCTCTCGCCGTTGTTTTGTCAAACCCCCTGATGTGTTAATTACAGTTCTGAATCAGTACACCAATCAGGGGCTGACGCGCAGCATAGATGTCCCAAAACGTGATTTTTCTCTCTAGGTCCATTCAGGACTCAGTCGCTGTCCTTCTAAATCTCATTCTGCGCTCACGAAGGGAACCGTTTGTCACCTCCGAAGAGGTGGCAGAGAAATACACGACTTTTTATTCCGTTTGCTCTTTGTAGCGCAGGCGCGGCTGATCCGCTTCGTGCCAGGGAGATCAGCAAAACATTACTGCTGAATAATAAATTTTGTATATGACATTTTTGAGCTGCGGTTTCCTCGCCTTGCTGCTTTGGCTCATCGAATGACATCGGTCTCTCCCTGCCTTCTGCCTTCCTCAGGGTGAAGCATCCCAACATCCTCCAGCTGGTTGACGTCTTCGAGACCAAAAAGGAATACCTCCTCTTCCTGGAGCTGTGAGTTTAGACGTCTGATGTGGGGAATAAAAGGCTTCCAGCTCGTCTCTACCCCCACCGAGCCGCTTCTGTAGATGGAGCGCTCCTGGGGGAATGGGCCGGTGTTGCTCCGGGCCCGAGTGGATTCCGAGAGTGACTCTCGACTCCGCATCATTTGGTATTCAGATGTGATCGCTACGGTCGCTCCGTTCTCTTCTTCCCCCGTCTCCCACCCCAGGCTTTGGAAATTGGGTGCATTTCTGTGGAAATTCTAAATGTGGAGATGAATGTTTCCCGTTGAGAAGACCTGAGGGATTTTTGGTTATGCTGAAAATTCAGCAAACAAGAGTCATCCATGGGGAAATGATAATTATCACTCACCCCGTGGACGATCCTCCATTCTTAGAAAGACAGAAATACCTTCTCGTAGCTGAAGTCAGTTTTTCTGAGTTCTCTAAATTACAAGGAGCATATATCTGTCTGACTTTCTTTGACTTTATTGCTTTTTTTGAGTGGCAAATGAACTGAAGAAGAAAGCAAAAATGTTTTTTTAGTTTATTTTTTCTACCCACCTCTCCGCAGCGCGACAGGCAGAGAGGTGTTCGACTGGATCCTGGACCAGGGCTACTACTCGGAGCGGGACACCAGCAACGTGGTGCGGCAGGTCCTGGAGGCCGTGGCCTACCTGCACTCCCTGCACATTGTTCACAGAAACCTGAAGGTAACACAGCTCAGCAGCAACACTGCAAAAACACCCCATCTTACCAAGTACTTTTTTGGTTTGGTTTCTAGTGCAGATATCTTTTTACTATTGAAATAAGACAAAACAAACCTACAAAATAACTTTTTAGCAAGACATAGGAGCTTGTTTTAAGTCGATAATTCCTTAATGTTGATAAAAACATTTTGGTTCCACTGCCAGATTATTTCACTGATATCATGGGAATAATGTCTTGTTATAAACCACTAATCTGATAGAGGAATTAGAACTTTTTCATCAGTATTAAAACATTAGTGACTTAAAACAAGCTCCTACAGCTTGCTAAAACGTTACTTGTAAGTTAGTTTTGTCTTATTTCAAGTGAAACTGGATAAAAATACTTGGTAAGATTTTGCTGTTTTTCAGCAAACACTTGCAAACTCATTAACTGCAACGCAGAAAACATAATCTTCTATTTTTTATGTTTATAGCGTCTAACTATGGGGTGGTCAAAGTGTGGCTTAGGGGCCATTTGTGTCCCTCTGGACAGTTTTTGAGAGGCCCACTCTTACGTAATCAATTACATATTACCTGGTGGCAAATGTAATTGATTCAGATTTACATTTTTTATTACTATTATTTATAAGGCAAGATTTTCAAATAAAAAATGAAAAAAAGCTGTAACTGCTATAAACAATATATGTTTTACATATCGTCACCCTCCTAAGGGATGGTATTTGTTAAAGCTGTCACCATGTTGTGACATTGTAACATGAGACAGATAATCTGAAAAGATCGATCTCATCCACCTCCTCCCTGAGGTGTCTGAAGAAATGAACCGTTCCCGACCAAAAACAACCAATCAGAGCCAGGAGGAGGGACTTAGTGCCATCAATCACACTCGTGCACGCACATTCTCATCTTACTGCTACAGGAAAACTGTTTATCTGACGTCATCTGTGGTCATGATAACTAGCCTTAGCACTCACGACAGGCTAGCTGTAGTTTAGCCTAGCAGAGAGCTAGGGGGAGGGTGTGAGCAGTGCATACACTAGGGTGATTGACAGAGCTAAGACCGTTGTTCAAGCACTGTCTGAAAATGAGTTCATAGTTTGACAGGATTGTGAGAAAGGCCGTGAATGTTGTGCAAATCTGACGGATTCCAAGTGTTTCTTGCTGTGACTGTACATATTGGAATATTAAGAGGTTTTGTTTCAAAGTTGAATTATAATGAAGTACAAATTAAGACAGATTCTTTTCCTGTCATTGACTTTCTTGGATTCTCCACAAAAAGTATAAATTTTAATTGGCAAACATAGTAAGCACGTGACTTTTTGTAATTTGCTCTTCACCACACAGTTGGAGAACTTGGTGTACTACAACCGTCTAAAGCACTCCAAAATCGTCATCAGTGACTTCCACCTGGCCAAGCTGGAGAACGGGCTGATCAAAGACCCCTGTGGGACACCAGAGTACCTGGGTGAGATTATGAAATGTGGTGAATCAGATATAATGTGGCTCGAGGTTCCGGGTCATTGATGAGGTTTGTGTTTTTCCTGTTCAGCTCCTGAAGTGGTTGGTAGACAGCGGTACGGCAGGCCTGTGGACTGCTGGGCCATCGGTGTCATCATGTACATCCTGTAAGTTATCAGAATCGTCTCTAATTAGTCATCTGTAGTCCAAATACAGAAAAATTTGTGTTTTTACCCCAGTCTTTACATGCATCAAAACCTAGGACATATAGTATTTTTGATCAATAAACACATAAACTACTAGCATAAAAATCTAGTGATCTGGTATTTTTATGTGCCTTTTTCTTAATAAAATCTAGATAAGTTTTTTTTCCTTCCTTGATATTTCTTTTTACTGCCTGTCTTTTTTTTTTTTTTTTTTACAAGAAACAAACTACTGTGTTCAATAAAAATCATTTTAGACCTAAATCTAATAGATCTGATTATCACACATAGCTGGGTATTTCTGAAAATAAATATATCCGCCATATTGTTGAGAAGAAATTATTTCATGCGCACGGAGTCGGTTTCAGAAAAGTTTTCATCCAAACAAAGCCTTCCCGGAGTGTTGTTTTAGACATGCCAAACCTACAGGGGGCAGTGTACCACAGAGCTAAAACCTGTCAGCCAGTCAGATTGCTTCAAACCAACCACAACTTCCTGTTAGGAATTAGACATGAAGCAAGGAGGTTCATTTGTGTGGACAGACAAGCAGGCTGACATACTTTGAGACAGCATATTATAATGTAATGTTTCATTTGTTGATTTTTGTAATTTTGTGATGTAAAGCACTTTGAACTGCCTTGTTTCTGAAATGCGCTATACAGATAAATTGATTGATTGATAATGTAAAGTTATTAAAACCCAAGATGATGTCGATTTGGAATCATGTCGTAGCAGTTATGTTGATATATTGGCGCATTATTTTTATAAATAATTGTTTTAAGTCATTTTAAACAATGTTTTTGTGTGGATGAAAGGTCAGAACTCATAATAATGTGTTTATTTTCCCAGATACAAAGCTGCGTGTGAAATACATTTAAGTCTAATTTTGGACCTTAGATTTGATGCATAAATGTAAAAAGCCTTTGAATTTCCAGTTGTATTTAAAACTATCACCTCTATCAAGCAGCCTGTTCTACGATTTTTTAAAAAATTTTATGTTCTTGGAGTAAAATAAGTTTTTTTCTTTTAACATCAGAATTACTAGATCAGGCATAAAAAAAATAAATAAATTTATTCTATTTATTTCAAACATGATAGAAATATAAAATCACACACTTGAACCAATAAATAGGAAAATCAGTACTGGCCTGATTGGTGCATTTCTACATTGAAGTTCTCAAATGTGGTCGGTATACCTTACAAAGATTTCATGACCCCCACTGTTTTTAATTTTTTATTATTATTTTTTTTTACCACAGTCTGTCAGGCAACCCTCCGTTCTACGACGAAAGCGATGATGACGATTACGAAAACCACGACAAGAACCTGTTCCGAAAAATCCTGGCGGGCGATTACGAGTTCGACTCTCCGTACTGGGATGAAATCTCCGATTCAGGTACTCTCAGTGGCAGCTTCTTACACACACACTTCACACACTCCAGAAGGAACCTGCCTGCCTTCCTTCCTGTTGACTTTTCAAAGCGGTTACGGTTGTGTTGTCATGCCGTCAGGAAGTAAAACCCTTTTTCTGGTTGCGTTTCCTTCCTTGTGACTTCTCTCTGACAGCTAAGAACCTGGTTGCTCGTTTGATGGAGGTGGATCAAGACCAAAGGCTGACGGCCCAGGAGGCCATAAACCATGAATGGTAGGCGGAGGATGGTTTGATATATCGTCCAGACTAAATCAGAGTGCCGGGAACTGAGTGTGCTAAACATGATTAGAAAGCCTCTCAGGAGGTTTGAAACAAAAAATAAATAAATAAAAATGAAGATAAATTATTCTAAACAATTTGGACAGATTGTCGCTTGGTCTGCTTAGTTGTGCTGGGGAGGTATTTACAACAACCTTTACCCTTTAGTAATACTGCAGCCTTCTAGGACTGCACCGAAATAAAATGACTAAAATATCCCACATGAAAGAGTATTAGCAATCTGCAACTTATTTTTGGTGTGAGTGTAACCTATCGTTTTCTATCCTCCTCTTTCCTCTGCAGGATCTCCGGCGGCGCAGCTTCAGATAAGAACATCAAGGAAAATGTGTGTGCGCAGATAGAAAAGAACTTTGCCAGAGCTAAATGGAAGGTGAGCCCTTGTGTTGTCTTCCTCCACCAGCCGAAGGCATTTCAGGTTTCACTTCTCGTTGCTGTGAATTTAATGAAAAAGATTCTAACGGCGCCTTGTCGTAGCTTTCATAACGCTTTAAGGTTTACATATTTTGTCACTTTACAGCCACAAATTACAGTGAAACTGGAGTTTTATTTGAACGAGCAAAACAAAGTAGCAAGGAAGAGTATGGAAGATGATCAGGACCACTGATGGAAGAAAAAAAAAAGAATCATACTTTATTTCCTCAAATTTCTGACTTTTTTCTCAGAAGATTAAAGTCAGAATACATATATATTTTTTTATTTGGCCCTAAATCTCTTCCATAAAAAGGAAAGGACATATTTTACAAAACGAAATCAGCAGTGCTCATTTGTCTTGACCAATATTTACTCTCATCCTTCCCAAAGAAAGCAACTCTCTTCAGAGGACATGGCCGTCCTTCTTAACTGGAGCGGCACAGAGAGCTAAGAGGTTCCTGCTGACTCTGAAGGACCTGCATATCCACATGTTGTTTGTTGCTATGGTTTCTCTGTTTTCTTTTCTCTCTTTCTGCAGGTTTAGAGTCAGACTAATAAGGTGTTCACCTGTCTTCTCTCTATGCTTCTTTCTCTCCTCTATGCATGTTTCCTCATTTTCCTTAAAGCCTTTCCTGACCTTTCTCTCTTTCTTTTCCGTCTCTGTGTCCGTTACACTTCACATAAACTCAAAGCAATTTCTAACAAAGTTGTCATGAATGAGGACAAAGTTTCTTCCTCTTACAGAAAGCTGTGCGAGTCACCACCATCATGAAGAGACTAAGAGCGCCTGAGCAGAGCGAGTCGAAGTCCGCCGTCCCCACAGCAGCTGCCGACCCCACGGCTCCCCAGGCCTCCGCCAATCCCTCAGCGCCTCCGTCTGCGGCCGGGCCCGATGGCGCTCCTGACGCCGCCGGAGAGGAGAAGAGCCAACAGGCGGCGGCCGAGGTGCCGGCCCCAGCCGAGGAGCCGCAGCCACAGGCGGCCGAGCCCACGTCACGCTGCAACGGCGAAGCTTCCGCTGCGCTTCACACGGCGAGCGAGGCGATGGATGAGCAGGGTTAAAGCCCCGCCCACAACCCCCACGGTACCGGCCCGGTGCGAACTCTCCTCCTGCACACTGTACATTAGCTGCTAGCATGGTGACACCGACTCTGCTTCTTCCTCACTTGCAGCATTAGCATCATCTCATGAAGGCTGTGTGCTACCTTCCCTGAGCGCTGCCTTTCTGTTTTTTTCTAACCTGTATAGCGCTTTCATGTTAAATAATCAAATCTGTCTCAAACTTGAGCTTTATAGAGTCAAACAGGTTCAACTGTCAAGCCGTTGGCTCACACCTACCGCCTGCCGTTACAAATCATAATGAGAGTGTAAATAAACGAGTAAGTTTGTACTACAACTGATTTTGATTAGCGGTTAATAAGCCAGCAAAGGGGAAATTGCAGAAATGGTCCCCAGTAGACCACCGTACTAATTAACAAAACACACGGAGGAAGGTACTGCACCTGGAAAAACATTCATACTCTCGAACCGTTCCAGATTCTCATCATTACAACCTGCAGTGGATTTTATTTGATAAATCAGAGTGAAATGATGCATAACTAATACGGCAGGAGGTGATTATGACTTTCACAATATCTACATATAAAAACTGCAAAAGCTCAGTCAGACTGACTAGTGAGCATCTGTCAACATGAAGTTCAGCTGCTTCTTGATTGGATTCGGGTTTGTACTTTGACTAGACCATTCAAACACATGAATATGCTTTGTTCTGAACTACTCTCTCGTAGCTCTGACTATGTTGAGGGTCATTTTCTGCTGAAAGTTGAATTTGGCTACAGTTTTAAGTCTTGCGTAGTCTGAACTTTCTATTGATGATATAATCTTTTCTGCTCCATAAAATTCCAAACAAAATCCCAACTGAATGAGTTTGTGTTTGTATGGAGCCAAATTGGGGCCATAAAGTTGTTTTAAAAAAATAATAATTGAAATTGATAGATAAAAATATTTAATCTGAAAGGTAGTTTTGAACTTATTTTTGTCAGTTTCAAAATGATTTTTCAGTTTCAAAATGATTTAGTGAGTTTCAAAACCTTGAATCTGGAAAGCAGTTTCGAAGTCTTTTCAATTTCAAAACTATCAGTTTAAAAATCATTTGTTTAATGTTCAAATGTTTGTTTTCAGCTTTCAAATCATTTTTTTCAAGTTGGGAAAAAGAATGAAAACAAACTTAATGGTCACAATTTAGCTCCATATGTTTCCAGTCGGAGAAAATGATCAGAGGGTGTGAATATTTCTTCATGACAAAATGTGTGTTTTCTTTCCACACGAGAAATGCTCGAACCTGTCCATTCCTTCAGCGTCTTCACTTCCTGTTATGATCCCCTGAGCACCGCGGATCATAACAGGACTCTCAGACTGGCGGCTGGAAGTTCTTAAACCCGGTTCTGTACCTTTGAACGAGGCAGCTTCACACATAAGCACACAGACGCCGTGTTTCCTTTGCTACCTTGCTCAGGAAAGAATCTCCTGGCTGTTAAATGTAAAGAGCCTGTACATAAAGACCTTTGTAGAAGTAGCTAAAAACAGCATGCATCGTTTCCCACTTCGTAGAGAGAGCTACGTTGTTGCCGACTCCATCTACTGCGAAAGCTTCATCCTTAGAGCGCGCTGCGGCACATTACCACATTACCGTGCGGTCACAGCAGGACCAACACGGTTCTTAATGCATAGCAGTTCTTATGCATCGAAATGATCGGTAGCTGTTTGTTTTCCTGAAGACGCCACATCCCGACACCTTTCAATAAGCCGATGTCAGACGTTTTTCTTCTGCCAGATCTCCGCTTGCCTCGTTGCTTTTACTTGATCCTGACATTTGTGCTCTGATGCTGTATCAAAAAAAGCCGCACATGTCTTAATATTTGGCTGAAACTGTAAGATAATTTCTAAAAAAAAAAAAAAAAAAAAAAAAAAAAAAAAGCATTACCCAGGCGAATTTGAGGGAAGGATTTTTTTTTTCCATTGAAGTTTTTCTTTTTGTTATTTGTTTCACTTTATTATTACTATTTTTGTTTTATCTACAGTGCCCTCCCACTTATGGTAGTCCTGGTAAAGATGTGCAAAAAGCCTTAAATAAAAATACATAATCAGCATTGTCCAACCGGATGGTTCCGCGCCTTTTTCACATTTCAAAGGTCGGCACAGACAGAGAGAGATCTTCCTTCAGTATGATCTCTTCTTTGCAGCTCACCCAATAGTGATGTGGGGCGAACTGTGAAGGCTTTCTGTGTGTTGAACGATTTCTGAGTTGACCAGGCCACATTTTAACACTTTGTCCTGCTGAACATGACCCACCTATAGGTATTTAGTGGAAGGCACCGGATTTATATTTAACATTTTGCTTATTAAAATGCCTCTAATTCTCTAACAGTGATCTTGGGATATTTTTTTCCACCTCTTTAACCACCAACGAATGAGACACCTGTGATTTTGTTAAAAACATTGTGTATTTAAAAAAAAAAGAGAAATACACACACATTTTTTCTCTCTCTCTCTGTTTTCTTTTTGTTTCTTTCAATTTTATTTACTTATTAAGTAGTTTGTTTATTATCTATTTCTTTGTTTTAATAAGAAAGAAGTTCAATAATTGTAGAAAATATAATTTATTTATTTTCTATTTTTCAATTTAATTAATTCACTTGTTTTCTAATGTTTTTTCCCTTTTTACTTATATGTTGGTTATATGATTTTTTTCCCCTAACTTTATTTATTTCCTCATTGGTATTTTTTATTAATTTTAGTAACATTTATTTTTCTATATTTTTTTGTTTAGATGTATTTATTTATTTTCTAACATTTTTCTTTTTAATTTTTTTTTCAAGATTTTTTTCTTTAGTTTTTATTATTCATTTATTTTCTAATGTTTTTTCATATATAAATTTCCCCCATGTGATAGTTTATCTTTACAATGGGTACTTATTAACTTATGAGGGACACTGTGTGTTTAGTTTATTTCAACTTATTTCCAGTTTATTCTTGATGAACAGTAATAAGAACCATGTTTTCCTGTCTCTAGTCCAGTCAAGCATTAATAATACAGAGCAACAGCTCCAGATCTCTGTGATCTCACCACAAAGAAAAAAAAAAAAGGAGCAATATCTGACTGGCTGCAGAAACTGTGATTCTTTGTGTCCTTTTCGATCCAGTCCACGTAACCTTTAGCAGAAGTCTGTGGTCCTCCCCGACTGTCAGCAGTGTCACTGACACACACAGCCTCCGGCATAAGGTTGATGTCAGATAAATGTGCGTCCGTGTGTGTGTGTAGGCGGCTGTGTGGGTGGCCTGTTCTGACACACACTGAAAATGTTTTTTCCCCCCATCGGCCACAGAAAGAGAGCAGCCTGTCAGTACAATGATCAGATTTTTTCATTTATATCCAATAGGTGATGACACACACGCACACATGTTTGCGTGGCTAACTTTGTGGGGACTTTTTATTGACTTCCATTCATTTCTACAGCCTAAACCTTACCATTATTCTAACCCTAACCAAAACTCAATTCACACCTAAATCTGACCCCTAACCTAAAAACAGCTTCGGTCCCCACAAGGAGCAGTGGGTCCCCACAACGTAGTATGTGTCAGGAAAATGGTCCCCACAAGGTATTACAAACAAACGCACACACACATGCATACTTGCAGTCACTTTGATTGTTAAAAGTGTACATACATTGAATTTTGATGAAAATGTACATTTTGAATTAAACAGGCTACTGTTCTTATTATTAGCTTTATATGATAGATACTCAAGTTACAGTTTACTTAACATCTTTTTTTATTATGTTGAATCTGATTGGTCATTATGTCACCGTGTATTTTGTTATGCTAACAGTTCCTTGCAAACATATTCAAACCCCAGGAGCTTTTTCACTTTTTCTCACTTTAAACCGGAATCTTTATTGTGCTTCATTAGACACTGAGAGAATTTTTTTTTTTGTGGTTTGTTGTCCTCAAAATACCTAAGCTTCACTCAAACTTAATGGATTTTCTAAGAACTGTAACTGCAGTACGTAAATGTCACAAAAATTATGATGTGACAGTATGTTATGAGACAGACAGCTTTAAAAAAAAAAAAATTAAGCATCTCCCCGGACAAAAACAATCAATCAGAGCCCGGAGGAAGATCTTAGTGCTGTCAATCAATTCCGTGCACATGCTAATGGCGGCTAAACAACTTACCGTTGCATGAAAACTGTTAATCATCATCAGTGACCAGACACATCCCTCCATGTTTGCTGTGACCTCTACACGGCCTTTGACGAATGTGACTGACCACAATAAAACCATGAACAAATCTCCTTGTGAGGCGTTTGAAGTTATTTACAGATTCACAAAGTGTGGAATCGATGCTTTCCAATAATGTTCCTGTCAAATTTTCATCTTATTGGCCAAAACCAAAATTGAAAGCGTGTGATAGCCAATTATGCCCGGTATGTTAATCAGCTGTTTGCTTACTCCAAAACAGCTCAGATTTACTCTGAATCCAAAGACAAATTTGACCATTTTAATATCTCTAGAGCTGCTTTTTAAAGCAGAGGATGGGTTATTTATGATTTAGCAGTAAAACGAAAATCACTGTATTCTTAGAAATTTTAGTATTTTTGTGTTGGGTTTTTTTCTACTTCTGCTCTGGTGACTTGTTCCTGGTTTTCCCATGACGCGTCACAAATTTCAAATGGGACTATTTGTCTCTTTATTCTTTCCACACTTAGTGTAACTTTAAGTCTTCTCAACCTCCCACCTGAGCTGTGGACCTGTGCAGCTCCTCCAGAGTCACCAAGGGGCCTATCTGGTTTTAACCCTGGAAGACCCAGACATAGAAAAACATAGAAGAACCTTGAACATGGTTTTGTAGGAGTACTTTAGAGATGAAAATATGTTTTCTGAAAGTTCTTTGCTTTTGTAAGGTTTTATGAAACATTGTAGGGTTCAATCTCTATGTTTAGGATAAAAAAAGCAGAAGAAAAGTAAACATTTGGGGTTTTCTTGTTTTGTTTTTGCTTTTTTTGTTAAAATACATAGATGATGTAATATCACACAACAGTGGACCTTACTGTGTTAAACATCTCCACAGTTTTCTGTCAGCTAACAACAAGCCTCAGAGGTGTTCATAGAACATTTCATTGCAAATTCACAACGATTACCCACGTTATGTCGGTCTGACTCATAAAAACCCAACAATTTACAATCTTAAGGCTGAAATGTGAGAAAATCTGAATAAGTTCCCAGGGGAAGTGGTGAATATATTTGCCAGGTAAATAATCCCTTAGAGCCTGAATCAGAAAATACAAGAGAAATATTTCTGACTGCATTGGTTAACGGTCGAATGTGTTTGATGTTAAATAAACAGTTACACTGCTTCCCCCCCATCCCCCCAACACGTTTCTCTCTGTGTCTGTGTTCATGCTCCAACAGATGTTACTGTTCATGTGGTGTTTCCGCCAGGAACCGGCGGTCGCCTGCCGCTCCCGTCCTGCATTTTTTTTTGTAAAGCTCTGTAATGTACTCCTTGACTGACTTGATGACTTTAACAGTAATAAAAATCGATTCCGTCTCTTTGTTTGGGTCTTGTCATTTCTCCACTTCATACAGCGCCTGTTTTTAAACCAATTAGGATTATTTCCAGAGAAAAGTGGGGAACTCTGCTTCCTCCCTCCAGCCAGGAGGGGAGCATCTGTGTCGCACTCGCTCAATTAGCGCAGACTCTGCAGCCGTAATTGTGGGGCGCGAAGTCCCAGCAGGGCTGTTCAATGACACTTTTCCAGGAAACTTGAATCGGAATAAGAACGCAGAGCCTGGAACCTCTGGGGTTGAATTAGGACTCCTTTGTGGAGCTTTCCCCTATTTCCTGGCCAATGTGCAAAGCTATGCAGCCACCCAGACTGTTAGCATAGCTTCAGGGGAGCTGAACGCTCTGTGTGTCATGATGGCTTCATGAAGAGTGTTCAGGTTGGAGGAGGGTCACTTCTTCTGTTTCTAAAGTAAAATAGTGTCTTAGGGGCATTGTATATAGAGACATTTCTGCCAAAACAACTCGGACATTGTTTGTTTTTTGGGTTTTTTTTTTAGATTAATCTGGTTAGTTTGGTTTCAAGAGTTGAAAGTTTTCAACAAAGAAAAAAAAAAAGACATAAGTCACATATATGTGTTCTTTTTTATACTATGCCACCCTACTTTTTATATATATATATTTTTGAACTTCTGCAGGAAATTAACATTTTTGACTAAAATTAATCAAAATTTTTGAGTAATTCTTATACTAAAGTACATGACAAAAAAATAAACTGACACTGAAAATTAGCAAAAAGGACATAACTATGAGACTTTTTTGACCATTTTCAATGTAGTATACTCAATATACTCATATACAATATACAAAATGAGCAAAAATAATAGTACGGTGTTAAAAATGCCACAGTATAGCATGACGACGAAAATGAGCAAATATGACACGTATGATGTAAAAATGTAAAGACGATTATACACATGACTGGGTCGTTTTTGCTCATTTCTTTTACCATACTATACGACATAATATTTGTAGAAAAATACAAGCATAGACCCTGGATACATATTTACATTAGAAGTCAGTCATACCGACACGTCGGACTCAACAGAGAGGAGAGAGTGAACCGCCACTCAGAAGAGGAGCGATACTGCCCTCTGGCGGACAGGAAATATCACCTAATCGGACTTGTTTAAGTCAGCAACGTGTTTGCTGCATCTCTGCGTCAAAGACCGGTACAGTTAACAATTTCACAAATACTAAAGGCTTACTGAGTAGCTACAGCTTACGGATCATTATAAAATATAACAATGGTGTGAAAATACAGCGGTACCACTGCCAGGAATAATGTGTAACAATAACAAATCCTCTTGATTTAGTGAAATCTAAAAATGTACAAAAGAACATGAACATCACAGACAGCAAGGCGAGGCAGGCATGTAAGGATAAAGAGGAAGCAAAGAGCAGGTAACAAACCTGAAAGCAGCAGCAGCAGCAGCCAAAGTTCACATAGGAGGAAATGACAACTGTCCTGGTGGGTTGATGAATGATCCCAATATTGTCTGAAGTTGTTCATTTGTAGCCCTTGGACAAAACACTGAACCCACAATCTGCCCCGGGTGGCAGTTTAGCACTTTAGGTAATGCACACTTGTACACTGGACATTGTATGGATAAGATATGCAGATATAGATAACATATCTATTAAGATATAAGAAGACTACCAAGATTCAAAAGTACCTGTGCAGATGAAGTTTTTACAGAATGGCAGAAAACATGAGTCTCCATCTGCCAAGTTGACAAAACTCGTGGCTTCGCCTGAAAATGAGGGTCCGTCATCTTCCGTAGGAACTGGAAAACCTTGCCAACCCTAAAAATGAACTTAACATTTTTCGGTTGTGCCAGAGTAAGAATGCTTTAGATTAGAACGACCTCATACTTACCCGAGTCCTCACTGTTGCTTAAACACTCTCAAACTTTTAGTCAGTAATTACTGACTTTGTCTTTATTTTCTCTTTCTCAGCCAGATGGTGTTTTCTAAATTACTGACAAGCTAATAAAAAAAAATCATGAAAACCAAAACATAAATTTAGGAAACATCTAGAATACAGCAGCCTCAATTAACTCTGTTATCAGGTTACCTTCATTAAAACATCCTCTGGGTGTGGAGTTGGCGCCACCTGCTGTTTACTTCCATGAATGACCTCATACACTGTTTATCTGTTATTTATCTTAGTAAAAATATTTTGAAACTTCTATATTAAACTCTGATTTATTGTTATTTATATCCATCTTTTAATGTTTTCCCTGTTTTTAGACTCTGGTTGGATAAGTAACCACTTGTGAAGCGTAACAAATGATTCATACACGTGGTGTTATGAATAAAGGAAGAAATGTGAGCATGAATTTGTATTTAGCACTTCTGAGTCAACACTTAAAAGTGTTAAAAGTGTTGACTCTTCAGGAAAGAGCTTCTATGACCTTTATACAGAGACTGTATGTTTCCCCGTATTTCTCTTTGCTAAGTAGCTCAGTCACATCAGCATCTGTGAACATCCGGTCTCACACTGTGGTACAGATTTTTAATCAGACTTTGGTCTTTGGACTTTGACCAACACATGTTCTAAATCTATGGTAGCTGTGGCCTGTTATGGCACATCATTGACATTTTCAAATGACGATCAGTGCAAAGTGACAAATCTCTGCTACGGTGCTGCTTCTCTTCACGAATGCTAAAGCTAGTTAGCACAGCCGCCGACAACAGATGAACAGCTTTCCTGTAACTGCGAGTTGTTTCTCTGCCGTTAGCACACACTGAACTGTCAATCAACACCAGGTTGATTGACAGCGCTAAGACCCGCCTCCTGGCTCTGATTGGTTGTTTTTGGTCGGGGGGGAGGGGGGGGGGGGCTTTTCTGCAGAAGGCAGTACTCGCTCAGGGTGGAGGTGGAGGAGATTGAGTTTTTCACACATCATCTGTCTCATATTACACTGTCACAACATGGAGACAGTTTTATTATGTAGACAGAATAATTTTCATAATAGCCACAAACTGCAGCTTTATGATACTAATAGAAAAACTGGATTTACAGGGAGATCAGATTCCGCACTGGGCGTTCAGATGATATCCAAACCCACTGGATTTTATTTTGAGATAAATACAGTGAATGGGGTTTTGGTGTGTTTAGGTAGGGGTGGGCGTACACCTTTTTAGAACTTTATTTGTAAGAGATTTTGAACCATTTTGAATCTCGTCCCTCCACTTCACAATTATTCACAGTGTTAGCCTTGCAAGTCCCAGTAAAATACATTCAAGTTTGTGGTGATAAAATGTGGACAAATTCAAAGGGGTATGAATTATTTTTGCACTCCGTGTCAAAATATCACTTTGTAAGACCTTTCTAAATTGATTTTTTTTTTTTTTTTTTTGCTTATGACATCACTGTATGCCAAAACATGCACAGTAACAAAGTTTCTGAATCTTTTAAGCTTCAGTTGCACAGTTTCTCATCCTGGCTGCTGGTTGGGTTAAACATGTCAGGTGGGCTTTAGGGTGGATAAATGATGGGGATTTGGTTGAACATCAAGCCGCGTCATTTATTTGATGTTTTCCTGCTGCTTTTGATGAGCTCCTGCTCTGAACGCTGCATGTACGCCGGGATCAAAGGCGTGAAAAGTCAAGAGTCCTGCTGCGTCGTGACCACACAGGACCCAAACGGTCGGGTAAACAGGAAGTAGGCAACAGCTGTGATGCAAATGTGTCATTGAAAAGAAAAAGAAAAATGTTTTTCCAGTACCTTTATGTCAAAAGTCGTCGTTATAGTTTAGATTTATTTAAGGTTTTACGATGAGCAGATGCGACGGATGAATTTGCTTCGACTCCTTGAACTAAACCAAATCAGGTCTATTATTGTGTGAATATTGATGGAGCAAAAACAAAACAAGATGTCTGGAAGAAAAAGAATACAATTTTGCAATAAATAAATACTACCTAAACTTTTTTTAATTATTATTATTATTGGATTAGCTATTTATTTCCTAAATATGGGGTGATTGTTGAGTTTAAACATGTTTCAAACTCGTATTTCTGCCTTTTCTTATAATTTCAACAACATGGCATTTTCATAATGCACTTTTTTTGGGGCAGATCTAGTTTCTGATGAAATGTAAAATACACAATGTCAAATATTAAACAGGATACTTCAAGGTTTTCAAGGTTTTGTATGTCAGGTGTTTGTCAAGTATTTCTGAGAAGTTCATGAAAAACACAGAGAGAAGATCTAAAGAGTCTTGGCTCAAAGTAATAATTAAACAGCAATAATTGGAAAACTTTTCTTTTTTTCTAAAATCTCCTTTGAAAAGAAAACGACCTCCGAGTTTCTTCGCCCCCTCAGCCGCTCATTGTGGCGTGGGGCTAACATCCATGGTCTTTCTCCTCCATGCTGGAGGTGGAGCTGTGGCGGCAGCTGACGGGGTTGGAAACATCGGGGGACATGGAGGACAGCAGCGGGTCGCTGGGGGAAACCGGGCCCAGGCTGTTGTCCCTGACCAGCTCCTTCATTTTACATGTCCTGGAGCTCCCGTAGTGGGCCGAGTCACCGGCGTCGGTGGGCATGTGGTCGAAGGTGATGGTGCCGTTGTTGAGGTCCAGCGTGGTCGGAGGGGACATGTCCGGGGTGCAGCTGTGCCGGTAGAGCTCGGACGGACAGTCCCCGAGGACGGGCTCCTGCTTGATGGCCCGCGCCATCAGCTCGGACGTGCAGAGCGACGGGGACGACACGACGGTGAGGCCGTGAGCCCGAGCCTGGATCTCCAGCTCCTGGACGAACACGGAGCAGAGAATTAATCACCCGCATGAAATACCAGATGTACATCAACAAACACATCCATCCATCCATCCATCCATCCATCCATCCATCCATCCATCCATCCATCCATCCATCCACCATCCATCCATCCATCCATCCATCCATCCATCCATCCATCCATCCATCCATCCATCCATCCATCCATCCATC